>VMDO01003812.1:0-68655 GCA_007922755.1 Pedetes capensis
GTCAGTTTGAGGCCAGAGGCAACCTGTGTAACTTACTGAGATCCTGCCTCAAATTAAAATATATGAAAGAGCTGGAGGTGTAGCTCAGTAGTAGAGCACTTGCCTAGCATGTGTGAGGCCATGTGTTTAACCCTCAAGTGCCAAAAAAGAGAATAAAAAAGAAAAGTTTGCATAATTTGACAAATAAAATGAGCAGAGATGTCAAGACCATCAGGTCAAGAAATTGAACCTGCCCCACCCCAGCACACGCCCACCCTTGTCCAGCTGCACCACCGTCACGTCCCTCTCTGAACAGGACCGTGGTCCTCTTCTTGGTGAGGGTTATCTACTCCCGATCAGGCAGATGTTGCTTCCTTTCAAACCTTATAGGAACGAATGACTTACATCATTTGTTCTCTTTGGCTTCTGGATTGTGTTGTTCCACATTACATTTTTGTTTGTGTCCATGTCTGCATCTTGCTTCTCCACATTCTTTTGGTGTAGCACAAGCACAGGTTAAAGCACCAAGTCCGAGTCTAGTAGGTCGTAACACACCTGTAGCCGTACCGTTGTGGTGTCAGATCCAGTCAGATCTCGGAAGCTAAGCAGGGTCGGGCTTGGTTAGTACTTGGATGGGAGACCGCCTGGGAACACCAGGTGCTGTAGGCTTTGAGAAGGACCTGGCAACCCACTCCCACAAAACAATAAGCCTTTGAAAACCCTATGAATAGCAGAGAAGCACGACAATAGTGTTTCGCCTGTTGTACATAAGGTCGCTATGAGTCAGATATCAACTTGACGGCACCTCACAACAAGTCACAATACAGAGCAACCCATCAATATTTGAATAGACGAACAAAATCCTATGAAAATACAGCTCAAAAAATATTAGAAAGAGAGGAACAAAAATCAAGAAGAAATAGAAAAATTTAATGCCACATAAGTGATTTTTCTGCTCAGTATTTCCTACCCGAATGTTTCTCTTTTTTTCTTTAGATTTTAATATGCATGAATGAGAACTCAAGGGGTTTAAAATCATAAAATGATATTTGTATTTTATTCATCTCTATTCTTTCCATAAATTAATTTTTAAACAACTTATTAAGTTAAATACTTTATTTGTTTCAATAAATGTTTTCAGAGCAATAGAATTCTTTTTTGATTAACTGAGTACAAGATATATAATCTCTACTTTAAAAACCCACTTCATTATAAATATTTCAGGGAAGTGCTTGTTCTGGTGACTTTAAAACTCTTATAACAAGTTGTTGTTAGGTGCTGTCGAGTCGGTATCTGACTCATAGCGACCCTCACAGGGCTTTCAATGGCTGACTGTTTTGCCTTAGGAGTGGATTGCCAGGCCCTTCTCCCAACTTAGTGTGTACAAAACAGATACCAACCCTGCACTGAGTCCTGGTGGTCATTTTATGAATGCTGCCCATCCACTCACTATGCACTGGGTGTGCCTTGCATCCATGGTCTACAGTCTTGACACCCATGCCCTGAGGTATTGGCCATGAACTTGATGGTGAGACCAGAGGGGATAGGCAGGAAGTGGTGATGAGTAGAAGAAATTGGCAAAAGCTTTTGGAGAGTGGTATAGTCACTTATCAATATCTGTGATTGACCAAAAATTCATATGGGAACACAAAAGACCACGTATAGCCAAAATACTCTGAAGCTGCAAAACTAGGACAGGTAGGATCACCATCCCTGACTTTAATCTACACTACAGGGCTGTATTAGCAAAAACAGCTTGGTACTGGCACAAAAATAGGCCCGAAGACCAGTGGAATGGAATAGAGGACCCAGAGATACATCTATGCATCTATAGCCATCTGATTTTCAACAAAGGAGCAAAGCAAGTAAGTTGGAGAAAGGATAGCCTTTTCTATAAAATGGTGCTGGGAAACTTGGATATCTGCTTGCAGAAAAATGAAAACTGACCTGCATCTCTCAATATGCACGAGAGTTAACTCAAAATGGATAAAAGACCTCAACATAAAACCAGAAACTTTAAAATTAATAGAAGAAAAGATGGGCAATATGCTCCAACATATAGACATAGGAAAGCATTTCCTTAATAGGACTCCAGTTGCTTAAGAAATTGCAGCAAGAATAGATAAATGGGATTATGTGAAATTAAAACACTTCTGTGCAGAAATGGACGCAATCAACAGAGTCAAGGAAGTCCCCACTGAATGGGAAAGAAATCTTCATATTCTATACATGCGACAGATAACTAATTCCTAGAATTTATAAAGAACTCAAGAAAGCAATACCCAAGAAAACAAATAACCTAATATACAAGTGGACAAAGGAGCTGAACAGACAGTTCTCAAATGAAGAAGCTTGTAAGGCCATGAAACACATGAAAAAATGCTCAATATCCCTAGCCATTAGGGAAATGCAAATCAAAACAACTCTGAGCTTCCACCTTACACCAGTAAGAATGGCCAAGATCAATAAAACAAATAACAACAAATGCTGGCAAGGTTGTGGAGAAAAAGGGAACCCTCTTACACTGCTGGTAGAGTTATAAATTGGTTCAGCCACTTTGGAAATCAATATGGAAGTATCACAGAAAACTAAAAATAGATCTACCATATGACCAGCTATAACACTATTGGGATATACCCAAAGGGAGATGAGTCATCATACCACAGAGACACCTGCATCTCCATGTTCAATGCAGCACTTCTCACAATAGCAAGGATGTGGAATCAACCAAAGTGCCCGTCAACAGAAGAATGGATAAAAAAAAATTATGGTGTATATGACACAATGGAATACTCTCAGCATGTAAAAAATGAAATAATGTCATTTATAGCAAAATGGATGGAATTGGAGAACATTATCTTAAGTGAACGAACACAAGCCCAAAAAAAGAGAAATACCACATGTTTTCACTCATATGTGGGAGCTTAATCAAACTTAAAAGAAAGAAAAAATCCTACACATAAATTGGAACATAATAAAAAGCTCATGCAAACTTAGCAGAGAAGGGACAATTTAAGGAGTGGAAAGAAGGAGGGAGGGATCTAGCAAAAGGAAGCGATGATGGGAGAAGATAGGATGGGGAGGAGGGCCAACAAGGAGCAAGGAAGGAGAAAGAGGTCAACCTCAAAATAAACAGCCCAACTTTAATAGTTCAGGAAATAATAATAATAATACCATTAATATCAAAAGTTGGCAATAATGCAAATGGACTAGATTACTCATGTAATACTGCTGACTATGTGAAAAGATAGATCACTATAGAAAAAAGTTTGGACTTAAATCAAAATCGGGATGCACATGTATAGATAAATATTCCCACAAAAAGACACAGAAGTAGGAAGGAGGCCATTGGTGAGAGGGTGGGAGATAGGGGAACAGGGGCACAGAGGGTAAGAGGGAAGTTATGTGGGCAACATATGATGAAACACATATATGGAAATGTCACAATGAAATACACGTCTCAATGAAACATGAAGTTGTACATTAAGAACTTCCAGTGAAAAAAAAATAATCTGTGATTGAAAAGCTGTCAGAGGTGAGTGAGTTTTTTCAGGTGGCACCCACCCACCCACCACACACCCTCCCGTCCTGTGCCTGGCAGTTTGCTGTAAGGGCCCGTGGAGTCGGCCTGATCTCTGCAGATTTCCCTGCCTCCAGCTGCAGGTGTACAAGCAAATGTCCCTTATTGCTCACATCTCCTTACCCCAGGCCTGACAGCACCCCGCTGGCCTGCAGGCTGCTGAGCTCTTGCCAAACGCAGGGTGTACAGACCCAACCCCATCCATCCTTCTCCCCTTTCCCTCCCTGCCTCCCATATCCCACCTTCTCCCTGGAGCCTCCCCATCCTCAGAGCCCCACTTCTGAGGCCACACCCCAAGGCCCCCCAGAGCATTCTCACCCCCACCCCGAGACTGTGCACCGCTCACTCCCCTCCCGCCACCACATTTCTGTGCTCCTGAGATCTCTCCTGACTACCAGGACCTGGACTGGGCCTCGCACCCTCCATTCCCCGACAGAGAGAGGAGCAAACACCCCCAGTACCCACACTGGCCCGTCCCCCTCATCCTCCAGGGTCGTTTCTCAAGGCCTCTCGGCTGCTCCCAGATGGGCCCATGAGATGGGAGGCTGAGGTTCACAGTGGCCCCTCCTGAAGCTCGAAGGCACCTGCTCAGCTTGATCTTTACAACAAAGGGAATTCGCTTATCACCTACTGTGCGCAGCTTTCCTATCGTTCCTGAAATGCTGAAGCAATGGGGAAAATACCGTTTAACTCTCTAATAAGTTACAAATGATTATCCCACTTAATCCCCAAGAAAACTGACAGGCAGGAAGCGCAATTGCATTTCAGGGTTGTTTGATTATCAGTACCACACATGGTCTCCATTTGACCCTAAATCCCAGCGAGGAGAGGCCCATGGACACCAGGCATTCGTGAATCAACAACTGCTAAAACCCTGCATGCTTTGTCCCAACACAGCTCTAAGAAAAAGCCGATATGTCCACGACTACTTGTAATTTGCTTCTCCGCAAGGATTTCCCCAACCTAGATTTTGATGTGACCCTTTCAGGAACTTTAAAAGAAGATCTTTCCATGGCACATCTGAATATTGAAAGATTTCTTCTATTGATAGCCACTGACTAGAATGCCTCACCATTAGCTGCCACCTTCTCCTCTGACTCCAACTGCTACCACAGGTAACACTGCAGACCCTTTTCTTACAGCCACACAACGAATTCTAATTCCATGAAACTCCCCAGATTGAAATCCTGAGCTTGTCTGACCCATCCAATGATTGGTCTTGTCAACAACCCTGAGCTCCGAATAGCAGGGCCAGAATCTGAATGGTTTCACCTGCCTGGCCACAAGTTCCACTTAACAGAAAGTGGCAGGACAAAGCCCTCAGTAAATGAGGTTCTGAATTGCCAGCAGCTTCTAGAATAAAGGGCGTGTTTATTAACCCGGGGCTCTTCTAGACTCAGTGAAAGAAAAAAGCTAAAAGCTTCATACAGAAATAGCCACCTGGATGAACTGAATGAAGTTAATGGGCCAAAAGTCAGGAAGGAGAAATGTGTAAGGAATACATCTTGGCACAAGTCAGCCAAGGTGAGAATATGCATAAAGGTGAAATAGCGGGGCAGCCCACCCCACGCCTGTTCCCAATACGATCGGAACTTAGCCTCTTTCCTGAGAAATTCAGATGCACAGATTGCTGTGCAGCAGACTGGGAGGAGCTCTTGGGAGAACTTCCCGCAGAAAGAGTTTGGGAAACGAGGACAGAGTCATATGTACAGAGTCATATGTACAATTATGACTCCTCCCACTCCGCCTCCCTTCTCCTCCTCTTCCTCCTCCTTTTTCTTCTTCTTTTTATTCTTATTCCTCCTCCTCCTTTTTCTTCTTTTTATTCTTATTCTTTCTCCTCCTCTTCATCGTCCTCCTCCTCCTCCTCCTCCTCCTCCCCCTCCTCCTCCTTCTCCTTTTGCACCACTTGGGGGTTGAACCCAGGGCCTCATACATACCTTGCAAGTGCTCTACCACTGGGCTGAACTCCAGTCCATTTTTTTTACCTTGAGGGTATCACTAAGTCACAAAGGCTGCCTCTGGCTTCTAACCTGCAATCCTCCTGCCTCTGCCTCGATAATTACTAGGATTACAGGCACCAGCCACCCACGGCACCTGTCCCTCAAATGACTTTTCTAAGGGAAAGTTTTTGTTTAAAGCTGAGAAAGGTGTGTTTTGGGGCTTTATCCTTTCACCATACCTCTTCAATCTCTATGCTGAGCAAATAATCTGAGAAGTTGGACTTTACGAAGAAGAACACGGCATCAGGATTGGAGGAAGACTCATTAACAACTTGCGTTATGCAGATAACACAACTCTGCTGAAAGTGAAGAGGATTTGAAACATTAATGATGAAGATCAAAGAACACAGCCTTCAATATGAACCGTGCCTCAACATCAACAAAACAAAAATTCTTACAACTAGGTTAGTAAGCAACTTCATGACAAATGGAGAGAAGATTGAGGTTGTCCATGATTTTGTTTTACTTGGTTCTACAATCAACACTCACAGAAGCAGCAGTCAAGAAATCAAAAGATGCATTGCATTGGGAAATGCTGTTGTAAAAGACCTCTGTAAAGTGTTGAAAAGTAAAGATGTCACATTGAAGACAAAGGTGCACCTAATTTATGCCATGGTACTTTCAGTCGCATCATATGGTTGTGAAAGCTGGAGCAAGAGAGACAGGAAAAGAATTGATGCTTTTGAATTATGGTGCTGGAGATAAATATTGAATATACCATGGACTGCCAAAAGAACCAACAGATCTGTCCTAGAAGAAGTGCAACCAGTGTGCTCCTTGGAAGCAAGGATAGCTAGACTGTGTATTATGAATTTTGGACATGTAGTCAGGAGGGACCAATGCCTGGAGAAGGACATCATGTTTGGGAGAGGGGCAGGCCAATGAAAAAAAGGAAAACCCTCCACCAGATGGATTGACACAGTGTCTGCAACAATGGGTTTAAACATAAATAAGATCATGTGCCTGTAACAGAATCGGAAAGTGTTTTGTTGTACATAGGGTTGTTGCTATGAGTGGATTGGACTCCACAGCACTTAACAATAAGGCAAAGTTAGCATCTTGTTCTTCATCTCAACAGCTATAAATTGTTTGTTGGCTTGGTATATACAAGAGTGTGAGCTCAAGTCCCGAGAGTAGCAAAGTCACTCTGAGATGTTTCACTCAAACTTAAAATGTAGTGGGAGAGAGGAAGTGTTGCAAGTGTCATAATGGGTGCGGCCATGTTTGAAGCTCTTGGGTAACTGCTCAGTTGACATACTAACTTCACGTTTCCCTTTCTCGGACATCTAGGAAATATGTGAAACTGCATAGTGAGGCTGCATAGCAACCTCACAACCTCCTGGGTGACCTAAGACAGTGTCCTCCACTCACCTCTGCTCAGCCTGTTGGTGATCTTTTCCCACCTTTGTGGTCCAGGGAGTGTGGAAGCATAGAGTTCCCCTGACTGAGTGCTGACACCATAGTTCATAGCAATCTATAGACTTCTTTAAGCTCGGTGAGGATGACTGCCAGTGTTTCCACAGATGGAAGCTGATATCCTACCCCTGGGGGCTTCATGGGTGATCACCTTTGCTTTTCTCTAAACTTCAGCCATGTTTGTCAGTATTGCCTTCCCAAGTCCATGCTTTACCCAAGGTAGGAAATTCCTGGAGGAGGGAAGGGTGTGGGAAACCTAACCTTCTCCTTTGCTTTGCCAGAGAACTTATCTTCCCTAAAAATCCTCCAGAACATTCTCTGCTCACCAAGTCACCCAATGCCAATATATTTCCAAATTATACCCTCATAGGGCTGGGATTTAGCTCAGTTGGTAGAGCGCTGTGCTGTAGTCTCTGAGGTCCTGAGTTCAATTCCCAGCACCGCAAAAATGGGAGAACGACCTGGCAATCCACTCCCAAGGCAATCCCGAAACAGTCAGCCATTGAAAACCCTATGAAGGTCACTATGAGGGGGACATGACTCCATGGCACTTAACAACAACAACAACCACCATTATAATGGCAGAAGAGTGCTTTGAAGGCTACCTTTGTCATTTTGTGTCACTTTTATAACTCTTCCCAGGAGGCATTTCTACCTCGTTTTACAAATAGAAAAGGTGAACTCAGAGAGGTGAGGAACCTCATATGGCGTTGGAAGTGAATAAATTAAAGAGAAGACTAAAATGAGGCTCTGACACAAATATTGTGCTGTCATGTAGTGAAAGTTGGAGACTGTTCCACGCTCGGGTCAAGGGTGGATGAGGCATCCCTAGGGGTGGGTCAGCCATGAAGAAGGCAGGGAGGAGCTTTGAAGGAAGGGGCTTGAGGACCAGATGCAATGGCACAGGGTGCAGCCCAGCTCTGTCTTGGAAATTTGTCATCTCCAGATGTCCAGAGCTTCTCTCTAGACCTTAGTCAGGATAGGGGAAGGAAACACAAAGAGCAATGTGTTTCTTGTGAGGTTTTGGGGTGCTGATCTGTGCACTGGGGTGTCAAGTCGACTGATGTGGAGAGAGTTTGCTCCCTGCACAGCCAGCTCATTCATGGTGGGCAGTCAGAGACCAGGGACGCCCTGTGTTGACACTCTGTAGTGACAGCAGTGGTGACAGAGGACACGGGGATGGGGCCCGACTAGGAGAAGACATTAACAGGTACGCTTGGAACTTAGTAAGGTGTCCTCACGAGCATTCTTTAAGCACACCTCAGAGATTACACAGAAAAACGCAAATATTGCACCAAGCCTGGGGACTTGGCAACCGCTAAATGGGGGTAAATGTCAAAGCAGGGAGACTCATTCCTGAGCATTTGGCCCTCTTTGAACCCCTAAGCTTAGGTGACCTGAAGCGTGATGTATGAAATTGTTCAAAGGATCGTGAGAAAACATTATCGCCACCACCATCATCATCACCAGCACCAGCAAGACTTGCAACTGAGAGGGTGATACATATTCTGGTACTTAAAGCTTTGGTTTGTAAACGAAAGTAAAAAAGCAAAGCATGCAGCCGGATGCAGTGGCGCACACCTATAATCCCAGCAGCTCGGGAGGTGGAGACAGGAGGATCACAAGTTCGAGACCAGAGGCAGTCTGTATAACTTAGTGAGACTCTGTCTCAAAAAGTAAAAAAATGGGCTGGGGGTGCAGCTCAGGGGTCCAGCACTTGCAGAGCATGCAAGCGGGAGGCCCTGGGTTCAACCCTCAGTACAACCAAAAAAAAAGCAAAGCATACGTTCAGAGTGGTTAAGCCAATCCTGTCTTTGACTCTCCCTTCCTTTCATAGACTCACTACAGCCCAGATCAGTTCAGCACAGAGAGGCCCACAGGACAAAAGGCCCACGTGCCTGCGAACATGGGACTTTGTGGCGTTGCTCCGGACACAACTTCCAGAAATTGATAAACTCCAAGCATGGTCCAGGAGAACGAGTGCAGTGTTGTTGGCAAGCCAGCCCTTTCCATGAAGAGACTTCAAAGGAAAGGCTCAGGGCACTTGCAGCACAGTAAGTGATGCTGCTGCACGCCGTGGGTCCCGTCCACTGCCACAAAACGGCTGAGTTTTAACAATTCGCTCAGAAAGGAGAGAATCAAAGGCACCCTCAAAGCGCAAGCGGGCCTGACCACATCTAATAGCTGTCGGGAGGAAATGCTGCCTTTTAGAACCCACTGGGAAGAAAACTCTGCCCATGTAATTAACGAGATTGGCTCTGCAGAGAGTGGACGGATGCACTTTCATTGCAGCGGCCGTAGTTTATTAGAGTCGAGTCCCTGGTTGCTCTGGGAGTTTTTGCAGCTGTTATTACAGTCTAAGATATAATATCCTTGTAGTCTTTGTTTTTAATAAACCCACTATACTGGGAATAAAGTTTCCTTAATTATAATAACATTTTTTTTATTTACATAACTTTTCCAGTTAGAATTTGCTTAGCTTCCTTTGTAATGTAACCAAACTGTGGAATAACATTTGTATTGCTGATGAAATGCATCCACAGTAGAAGCATTTGTGTTTTAAAAAGTAAAACCTGCTTGACCATTAACAGAGTAATAACTACTTCTTAATGGAAAACATGAAAATATATAAAGGAAAATGAAGTCGAGAATCATCTATCATTACAGAGAAGTGACAACCACTTAGTTTTTCTCTTCATAGATTCTTTGCTGAATGTATGTATGTGTGTGCATATATATGTGCATATATATAAACACACACATATATACATACACACACACACACGATTTATTGTTGCTATTAGCTGCAATCGAGTCAGATCTGACTCATGGTAAGCCTCATAGAGTTTTCAATGGCTGATTGTTTCAGGAGTAAATTGCCACATCCTTCTCCCATTTTTTTCAGTACCAGGAATCAAATTCAGGTCCTCAGAGAGTGCAGAGCAGCACTCTACCAATGGAGTTAAACCCCTAATGTAAATATATATCTTTGCATTAGGTGCAATCATGCCAAAAATAACAATAATTAGGTGTCTACCCGCAGGGACTAGAATATTGATACAGGTTAAAAGGAGTTCAGAACTGAAACTCGAAGATCTGGAATTAGCAGAGTTAAGATATTTTAATCCATCATAAATATGTTTAAAATGAATAATACATTCCAACTTTTACTAATTGTTAATAAATATTTATTCATTTCTACTATATCATCAGACCTCATGCTGGATAAGTTTATAATGGAACCGAATGTTTTATGATTCATTATGGGATGTGCTTATTATTCTAAGCATAGTGATCAAGAACCTGCAGCTATCTAGATATGTTAACTTTGGGTGTCTAATAATGTACTTATTGATTAGGTTAATGCCCCCGTTTGGGAAGGATTAAGCATGCTCAATGCAAACCATATCTTTTTCTGAGCCACGGAAGAAGTAAGCATAGCAGAACCCTAAGACCTGAGGCAGCAGAACAATTTTAAGCACTGTGATTACAAAGCTCCTAATGAGTCATACTCAAAGACTAGGTTATTATACAAAGTAGTCCATTATGTACGGCTAACCCTCAAACACCTTGAATACTGGCCTGGTTCATCCCTTCCAATTTTTAAAAAAGAAATCTGAAATTCCTGTTGAAGGAGTTAATTTTCTGTTGCCAAATAAAATCCATCAAAGCTGAAACAACTTGAACAACAAAATCAATGACGTGGTATTGACGTGGTCATAATCCAAAAGTATAACAGAAATATCCATGCACCCACATGAATGTAAAAATCATGAAATGAGCTGGGTGCAGTGGCTCATACCTGTAATTTCACGGATTCAGGACGTGGAGGCAGGAGGATTGCAAACTTCAAGGCAAGAAGCAGCCTGAATAACTTAGCAAGACCCCAACTCACAATAAAAACTAAAAACTGAGCTATGGGTACAGCCCAGGGGTAGAATGCTTGCAAAGTATGTGCAAGGCCCGGGATACAACTCCCAAGTACCATTAAATAAATAAACAATAAATAAATTGTTGTTTTTGTTGTTAAGATTAAATGGACTAGCAGAAGGGAAGAGACAAACGTCTTCTGCAGAATTCCAGGACTGTATGTGGCTTGTCCTCCCTGGAGGAGGTGGGGCCTAGATCCTCATTGCTGAAGTGGGCTATGCTTAGTGACTTCCGCCCAAAGAGCTCAGGATGGAAATGGCGGGGACTGCATGGTGAGGAAACCTGACAAACGCGACCGTGGCCAGGTGACCAAGGTGAGCATCATCAGCAAGAAGTCAGGTGGTAACATTTACCCTTGATATGCTGTGAAGGAAACAGAGCTTATGGCTGCCCTCTTCCTCCTCCAAACTCAGAATCTCAGCCACATCAGGACAAAACCATCCGAATAGTCCCCATGAGGGACACTCCACAGAACACCTGACCCAAACTGGCCAACTCATCAAAAACAAGGAAACGCTGTGAAACTGTTGCAGTCCAGAGGAACCTGAAGAGACATGGTGGTAATGGAATGTGGCGCCCACAATGGGATCCCAGGAGAGAAAGAGAACAGGAAGTTAAAAACAAAGGACAGATAGAGCATGAACTTTGTAAGTCAAAGTCCAGAAGATTTCCCTCAGAAAGTGACTTTCAAATATCTGTAAGTTCTAAACTGAAGAGTAGTGCTGCCCTCTTCAAGTTATCCCATTCATGTTATTTGTGGAGTAGCATAGACTGCCACCTTGTTATAACTAGCTGTCCCTTTGGCAAATGAGGGTACCACATAAGAAGGAATTAGGACACCAGGAGAGAATTTTTTTGACAAAGGGAAGAAAAGAAAAATTCTCTGTTGTGTTAGGTGCCACTGAGTTGAGACTGACTCATAGTGACCCTGTGTACAATACAATGAAACGCTCCCCAACACTGTGCCATGCCCGGCACTATGTCAGTGCTTCTCTGCTATTTTTAGGGTTTTACAGTGGCTGATTGTTTCAGGATTGCTTTAGGAGTGGTCTGCCAAGTCCTTCTCCCATTTTATGCAGTGCTGGGCCTCAGAGAGCATAGAGCAGCACTCTACCAACTGAGCTAGAAAAACCCTTTGGTTTATGAACACAACTTCTATGAGATGATTTGCAAATTAAGGGGAAATACTGGCTAGGTAAAGAGACGTCAGGAGACTCTGGCTGCTTGTTCACTATAGAAACTGAAAGCAAACACAGATTGAAGGGTGAGGGATGGTATGATCTTACAGAGGAGCTGGGGTCAATGCCTGAGAACCAGCAACTGGAACACAGACCACAAGAGACAAGAGATCAAGCCAATCAGATCAGGTAAAGAAACACAGTAAGAAGCCTGCAGGGGAAAACAGCAGGAGACAAACCATGGATCCAGCAGGACTCTGGGGATCGCACTGCTGTTTGGATTTTGCCAGATGGGCAGCCAGAGGTCACACTGACTGCCCTAAAGGTAGTGGGGCCAGAGAGGCCAGGAATCACGAGGCCACTACATCTCCAGAACATGAAATACAGAGCTCACACACTTTTGACCACTTAGCTCTGAGCTGGCTGCTAGCACAGAGGAGAGGCTAGGGAAGGAAAGAACGAACCACTGGTTTTTTAGTTCTAATTTAGAAAACATGACTCAATGTCCACAGATCTTAGTGTGCAAGCCATTCCAGCATAATCTCCTCTGTCACTGCCCCCGTAGCGAGTATATGGGACTTAGAGGAAAAGGTTTGGAAGCTGAGATTGCCTTCAAGACCTGAGGTGTGAAGTGACAGGAGCCCTTGCCCTCTGCCCCCCTCTTATAAACATCGCTTCTATAACGCTCACTCCCACGTCTTTGGTGCTGTTAGAGCCATGCAATCACCACCCTCAAGGCTTGGAGTACTATTGAAGACCAGAAGTGATAGGAACGGCAGAGCAAAGCACCTGGATAGTTTTTGAGAGGTCCATGTGATGCAGTACTGAACAGACAGTAGAGTCGGAACGGAAATAGGTTTGGTGTTCTTGCATTGGTTCCCTGGAGAACGTGTGGAGAAAATTTGCAGATGTTGGTCCTTGTTGGAAAGGGGGTTGCTATCGAGTGGTCCTGCCTGCCGAGGGAGAGAGGCACAGGCAATCGCACCGATCACAAACTGCCAGGCTTGTGTTGACACTCAGTGAAATAAGGACAATTTCTGAGATTCAGGCCATCCATATCTCGCTAGTAAAACTAACA
Organism: Pedetes capensis; assembly: GCA_007922755.1. NCBI lineage: Eukaryota > Metazoa > Chordata > Mammalia > Rodentia > Pedetidae > Pedetes > Pedetes capensis. Next base: position 13,165 of record VMDO01003812.1, read on the forward strand.
TCCTTATTTTTCTCCAGTTTAAACCACAGTTTATACAGAGGCTGACCAAAGTGCGAGGCCTGAACCTTCCTACCAGACCATGGTATTGGTGCCTGATGGTATCTAAGCATGAAACAGAGCATCCTGTGGGCGCCACATACAGTAACACGGTGGACCATGTCTCAGTGAAGTGGATGATGTGCGTCTGCTCCAGATCCATGCAACGTAACTCCCTGATGATTCTTCTCGCTTACATAGTACAGCATGGAATAGTTCTAACTAATCCTAGGATTTATGTGCAGACACTGAATTTTTCTTCCTTTTCTATTATGGCTATAAGGTAAAAACAAAACAAAATAAAACACAAACTACCTCCTTGGATTCCTTAGCTTTCTCTGCAGTCTTTCAAATTTGATGAACTTAATTGGTACATTCCCAATTAGGGACAATGGCATCTGTCATCCTCTCTCCTCTCCAAATTTGCCTCAATTGTTGAAAATATTATGTTGTTGTTGTTGTTATTGTTGTTGTTGTTGTTGTTAGGTGCTGTCAAGTGGGTATCCAATTCATAGCGACACTACGTACAATAGGCAAAACACTGTTGTCAGTGCTTCTCTGATATTCATAAGGTTTTCAATGGTGGATTGATTTTAGGGAGTGGGTTGCCAGGTCCTTCTCCCAAATCTATAGTATCTGGTGTTCCCAGGCAGTCTCCCATCCAAGCACTAACCAGGCCCAACCCTGCTTAGCTTCCAAAATCTGGTGGGATCAGATGCCACAGTGCTACAGCTACAGACTAAAATATTATGTAAGTATTAATAACTGATTAATTCAGGTTGGATAATGTACTTTTGTTACCTAATAATATGTAAGTAATGAGGCTTCAAATTAAAAAAAGCCCAACAATTAGAAAACCAACCCGTCATTGGTTGTTCACTGTTGTAGAACAGAGACTGTGTGGCTTCCGCTGTGTGGATTCACCTCTGGCCAAGACTTTGTAGATGTATCTTTGTACAAAATCTTTGTGGATCTATCACTTTACAAATTCAACAGGGATTTCTAGTAGAATATCAGAAATTAAGGTAGCCCATATGTTACTTAAATATGTGTCTGCATATTTTTTCTAAAAGAAGACTCACAATTAATACATCAAGGATTTTAAACTATAATTAACATACAACCCTAAATATAATTCAGCCTGATTTCTTCTCCAAATTGTAAATTTCTGATAGGGGAATGTTTGTTATTTCAAACTCATCTCTGGGCTTTTGTTTATTTCTTCTTTTCTCACTCCGGTATTTCTGTTGGCTCTATTTGGCTAGGATGAACATGTTTTCAGCTTGGACTGAAGATATTATTGTGCCACTGACAATACTCAAACTGCAGACAGATCTCTCTCACTCCCAATTACTCAAAGTTCAGACATTAAAGCCCATCAAATCCAGGACTCTCTTGCTGCTTTTTTCTTCGAGATTTGCTTTTGCTCTTTTTCTCTTTGCTTGATGGTTGGCTCTTTGCTCAGTGTGTCAAATTTCTCATTATACAAGTCCTAATCAGAATAAAGGCAGGTATTTACATTCTAGGACATGAATCAATGTGCAGAAAGAGCCCCCTTCTCTCATTTGCACTGTCAGCCGGAGATCAAGTTTTGCCTTTGAATTAGCTCCATTCGGAATAGAGACATTTTCTGAAATGTCACGAAGGACAGATTGAGTGGGTCTTAATCATATTTGGTTCCACTTGACCACTTGAATTTATGTTCCAGGATTCAATTGAATGTCACATTTTTATAAGAGGCAGTATATTAGAGAGAATTTTCTAAAAGTCTGCAAATGTTGGTCCTAATCTCTTGCTCTCATTCAGCACCATGGATGAAATCTGTGCCAGGTCCTGTGCAAAGCCCTGGGGAACAGGAGAAGTAGAGCAGTTTTTGCCTTTGGGAGACTCACCGTCCAGAAGGAGGGAGGCACACGGAACTCCAGGGGGTGCGATCGTATGTGGCAAGTACAGGGGCAGTGTAGGGCACTGCCTAGAAAGGCAGTTTGCCCCAGGGCCTATCTAGGCCCACTCAGAGGTCTGAGGCTTGTTCCCCAGGCAATCACCTTTGCCCTACATCCGGGAGCTCAGGGTTGTTGAGCTCCCAAAGATGCCGCTGGCATCCACTCCCTCTCCTCAGAACACTCAACACCAATTGGCTGTTTCCAAACCACCGAACGGCTCTTATTTGGACCATTCGGGAACCACCCCTGATTGGCTACTTTTACAAAACCAAATTTGCATATCCCCCCTGATTGGCCAAAACCCATACGGGGTGACTGCCTCTGATTGGTTCCCAGCTAGCCCCTGGAGAGTATATAAGGGTGGTACATGGAGCAGTCTGGGTCCATTCCATCAACTAGGACAGACAAAACAATAAAGAGCTATTGGAGCAGAGCACTTGGAGTCAGCGTCTTCATTGGGAAGAAAGAAGAAAGGAGCCAACTTGGGCACAAAACTCTGAGCCTGCCTTTCTCAAGGCTTCTCAGAGCAGCTGTGGGCATAAGCCTCCTTTCCAGACAGTGCAGCTCTTGGGTGCTTGGCTCCCCTTCACCAGACAGCGGGTCTTTGGTGGCTGGTTCCCACCGGAGCAAGTCCAGCTCTAGAGTGACATCCCACAGGGCAGAAGTTGTCCTGGGGTGTTCTGGGGACTCAGATCAGGTGCCGCCTGGCTTCAGTGAGGCCTTCATACAGGGTGCTGGCTAAGCTGAGGCTAACAGAGAGACAGAGAAGAGCCGTGGGGTGTGGGGTCCTCTCTGGAGCAACAACTAGCAGAGCTGCTGAGCAGTCCAGGACACGTGATGGAAATGAACAGACATTCTTCTCACTCAAGAGTAAAGCACAGCCCCTGCCAAGAGGGGTCTGGATGAAGATGGGAATCCCAGCAAGGAGCAGGACCATGGGGGGCACTGAATAACCTGCCCAGGGCCTGTGTTTACCCTGGTGGCCTGGGGATCCATGGAGGGATGGCCAGCAGAGAAACTTCACTCCACTCGAGTGCGTCTGGGTCTCCTCTGCCCCCATCAGACCTCCCCACTCTGCCTCCTGCCCTTGAGTCTGCCAAGCCAGGTGTCAGCGGCTGACCCCTTTGCTGCTGCCAGCTCTGGATGTACAGGCTACCCTTTTCTCTGTGCTGGGTCTCTGTGTATTTCCACAAAGGTCCAGAACTGATGACAAGCTGTACAGGGGTTCAAGTCTGGGAGCCAGATGAGTCAGATGGGAGACGTTAAAACCAGCAACAAGCCAAGAACAGAGGCACACACCTGCAATCCCGGTCGCTCCCAAGGCTGAGGCAGGAGGATGGTGAGTTCAAGGCCAGAGGCAGCCTGTACAATTTGGTGAGACCTTGTCTCAAAATAAAAACAGTCTAAAAGGGGCTGGGGTGCATCTCAGTGGTAGAGCACTTGCCCACATTGTACAAGGCTCTGGCTTCAACACTTCAGTACCGCAAAAAAACAGCAACAAAATAATAAAAATAACTAACATGAATCAAGCCCTCACTATGTATCTGTACTTCACGAATCACTTTACCTCTTAGAATATCATTTATTTCTTGAAATGATCCTTGTTGAATGCACTCTATGTTATCCACACTTTAAAATCAAGAAAATAAGAGCTAGGAAGACAAACAACTAGCTCATCTCATAATTTTTACATCTGGCTAACAACTTCAATGATCCCACTTCCCATTAGACAGCCAAAGGATTGAAACCAATGTGTTAAAAGGAACCCCCCCATGTTCTTTGCAGCTTAGTCACTGTAGACAATTTATAGGATCAAACTGAGTCTCTATCACTGGAAAATGTGGTCTATATACACAATGGAATACTATTCAGTCTTAAAAAAGAAGAAATCTTGTCATTTGTGACAGTGTGAACCTAGAATACATACTAAAATCTTGACTTCTCTCATTTAGGCTGAATAACCTGAATAGAAAGCTATTATTATTTCTCCCAGGGCTTCAAACCTATGAAAAATTAGGTTCAGTTTGGGATTGCCCAACCAAGTGGTTGAGCACTTGCCTAGCATGCAGAAGGCCCTGGGTTCATCCAAAGCACCACAAAAAATAAATAATAAATAATAAATAGATAGATAGATTGGCCAAGAATTTGAATGGACATTTTGCTAAAGAAGATATACAATTGGCTAATACATACATAAAAGATTTCAACATTACTAGCTCTCAAGAAATACAAGTAAAAATGATAGTGAGATATCACTTCCTCAGATGGGTACAATCCAAAAGAGAGATAATAAAACATTAGCAAGAATGTGGAGACACTGGAAACCCCCACCCATAATAATGATAGGAATGTTCCATGGAGCAGCCTCTTTGGAAAACAGCCTAGCCTTCCCTCAAAAGCCTAAACACAGACTTATCATCTGACTCAGAAATTCTACTCTTTGGTATGTTGTTGTTGTTAGGTGCTGTAGAGTCGGTATCCCACTCATAGCGACCCTCATAGGGTTTTCAATGGCTGTTTCGGGATTGCCTTGGGAGTGGATTGCCAGGTCCTTCTCCCATTTTTGTGGTGCTGGGAATTGAACTCGGGACCTCAGAGACTGCAGCGCAGTACTCTACCAACTGAGCCAAATCCCAGCCCCTATCTCTTTGGTATATACTAAAGGAAATAAAATCAAATATTAACACAAAAACTTATATATGAATATTAATTCTAGCATTATTTATTATAGCCAAAAATATAGAAACAACCTGAATATCCATCAAGTAATGAATGCATAATTAAAATGTGGAGACATCTAAACAATAGAATATTAGCGTGAGCAATGAATGAAGCACTGAACCATGCTACTAGAAAAATGAAGCTTAAAATATTATGCTAACTGCATGGAGACGGTTTTAAAGGACCACATATTGTATAATTCCATCTACATTACATATCTTCAAGCATAAGAAACTGAAGAGAAAATTTAAGCCTCAAGTGGCAATAGTGAAGGATTTTACAGGGAAAACATCAAAAGAGGAAGGAATACACAGAATCATTACACCAAAAAGAATTGGCAGCTGACCAACCATTTCAAGAGGCTGCCTATGATCAGGAACCAATGGTATTGAAGGATGAAATGGAAGCTGCCTTGAAGGAATTGGTGAATCACAAGGCTCCAGGAATTGATGGAATACCAACAGAGATGTTTCAACAAACAGATGTAGCACTGGAGATGCCATCTTGTTTATTCCAAGAGATTGGGAAAACAGTTACTTGGCCAACTGACTGGAAGAGATCCTTATTTGTGCCTATTCCCAACAAAGGGGATCTAACTGGATATGGAAATTATTGAATGATATCATTAATACCACACACAAGCAGAATTTTGCTAAAGATCATTCAAAAGTATTAAATCTCTACTCTTCTGATTTCTATTTCAGGGCTTTTGGTTCTACATCATGCAGGACTGTTCTTCTGGCTATTTTCATATAGCTCCATATTACCACTAGGTTGATTTAGGAGGTAATTAGATAAAGAAACTTTTTTTTGTTTTCAGGTTTCATTCATCAAATATAGTTTTACACAATTGGTTCAGTTTAATAACCACTGAATCTGTGAAAATTAGGAAGCAGAAATATCTGTTGGATTGCTCACCGGATTCATTTTAAGTATGCAATGATTTATGAGGGATGGTATTGAGATGACATTGTTTAACTCTAATTTTATGGATTTAAATTGTCTCATTCCAGTGTGTGGGCGAATGGCAATTTAAATATGAATTTCAAGTAACTACTGATCACAAAAACCCTTTTAACAGACCTTGCAAATTGTAGCCTCTGTCTAAAATGATGTTCCAGTTATTTCATTCTTAATGTAATGATCCTGTGGATTCTGGAGATTGAAGTCATAACACATAATGATAAAGACCTTAGAAGACAGAAGAGAATAAATATGAAACTTCATGTTTTTTAATGTAGTCTTTATCAAGCAAAGAAGCTGTTCTGATGAAAAGAACTGAAATTCGTTCAGCCTTGATGTGTCAAACCAAGAAAGTTTTTCTCTCTCTGTTTTTCATAATTGGGAGTTTATATTAATTGTTTCTTGGAATGTCCTGATTATATGACTTCATGGATTGTCCTGATTACTGGACACAAATGAGACATTCTGGTGGGTTGTTTTGTTTTGTTTCACAAATAATGCTGTTAAGAGTCTATTTGGTCTAATCTAATAGTATCAATTACTTGAAGCCATAATGCTATAATAATCACTTTCTCAATCATTATAGGTGAAATCCAGCCACAGTAATAACTAGAAATAATATAATTAAGGTTTACGATTGATTAGTCAATGCTAGGGAATATACCTATCAGGTAGCATTTGTCCCTTTGAAGCAATAACATTGTCATAGGTGGAGCTGGCAAAAGCAGAAGGCATCTCATGATTCTATACACAAATAGCAGTATGTCAGAATTATGGTAGAAAATGAAGATCTAACCATATATTCTGATTGTTAAATTATAAATCTTCCCTTGCAGACAAAATCTAAATTGTGCAATCTTCATACCAAAAAACTCATTCAGCTGTCAAAAATATTTCTATCTTGCATCTTCAAATTGTTGTAGGCTCTAAACAACTAACCTATGATGAATCACTGGGGGCTCACTGAGCCTGAAAATCCTTTCTAACTTGAAGCTCGTAAAAGTTCATAAATAGGCCAAAGGATCTAGCTCAGTGGTCCAGTACTTGACTAGCATGTCCAAGTTCCTGGGTTTGATACCTGGCACTACAAAAAAGAAAACTTAAACAGTCAACAATAACTTTAAATTACAGTGTTCCCTAGCATATCACTCTTCACAACTAGGTAATATTCCTTTGATATATAGAAGTATTGTTCTGGTAAAAACAAAAAAAAGTAAATGTGTTCCCCTAGCAATTAACTAGCTACAGAAACTTGGGCAAATCTCTTGATGAACATTACCATTGTTTACAAATATGAACCACTATTTCATCAAAATATTATGAAAATGAGGGAAGGGAATTTAGAAAGCTGTAAATAAGCTCTGTGACTCTAGTTCTCATAATGCATTCAAAATCTTACATTTGGGGTGAAGGAGGAATTTGGGATGAAAACCAATAGAAACTTAAGCCTTATATTCAAATTCTAGGTCACATGTTTTAATAGTTGTTTAGATTTGGGACAACTGCAGAAATCTTCTTGAAACTTGCATTCTTCAAGGGGAGATGCTGCTAGAGCCCAAGTAATAATCATCACCAAATCTCTTCAAGCTGACAAGAATTGTGCAAAGCAGCAGTACTCAGCCAGCCCCTTGGATCAGTCCTCTGCAGAGCTGGCTGGCTTCCTGTCCTCTGTCTTCTCACTAAAGGCGAACATCTCCCAGGGGCAGCCTGCACTGTCTGCTCCTCTCCTGCTCAGAGATTTCACTTATATTCACGGTTCCCTGACCTCCTCTTACCAGAGAACAGCCTGAAATTCACCACTGAACTTCTAAGGGAATCACATGACAACGTTTGTACATAAATGCTTTGAATAAGAGAATGCCCATCTTTCCTCCTTCAAAACGTGTCTTCTAAGATGCTTCTACAATATTTCATAAAAAGTTTCAGAAATGGTCCATGTTGTATTCAGTGCTATTTATATGTTGTTGCTAGGTGCTCTCAAGTCAGGATCTGACTCATAGCGACCCTGAATACAACAGGCTAAACATTATTATCAGTGCTTCTCTGCTATTCATAGGGTTTTCAATGGTGGATTGATTTTTGGGAGTGGGTTGCCAGGTCCTTCTCCCAAGCCTGCAGCACCTGGTGTTCCCAGGTAATCTCCCATCCAAGTACTACTCAGGCCAGACCCTGCTTAGCTTCTGAGATCTGACAGGATCGGATGCCATAGGGCTACAGCTGCAGATGGTAATTATATGTGTGTGTGTGTGTGTGTATGTATATATATGTATATGGGCTGGGATTTAGCTCAGTGGGTAGAGCACTGCGCTGCAGTCTCTGAGGCCCCGAGTTCAATTCCCAGCACCGCAAAAATGGGAGAAGGGCCTGGCAATCCATTCCCAAGGCAATCCCGAAGCACTCGGCCATTGAAAACCCTATGAGGGTCGCTATGAGTCAGATACCGACTCGACGGCACCTAACAACAATAACATATATGTATATATGTGTGTGTATATATGTATGTATGTATGTATGTATGAATATGTTGTTGCTAGGTGCCTTTGAGTTGGTATCTGACTCATAGCGACCCTACATACACCAGGCGAAACACTACTGTCAGGGCTTCTCTGCTGTTCATAGGGTTTTCAATGGCGGACTGACTTTTGGGAGTGGGTTGCTGGGTGCTTCTCCCAAAGTAATTCACTTTAGAAAATTTAAAACTTTTAGGAAGAGCCCCAATGTAAGAACAGCTCAGCTTTGTTTAGTAGAAACTTTCCAAAACTATTTGGTAACACAAACCAAACAGAAGCACTATGGAGATTCCCATTGACCTGAAGGAAGACTGTAAATCCTGAGGAAAATTTAATCTGAATTCTCTGCCACCATTTTGAAGAAATACTGGTTCTTATGCTGCAATAAATTAAGATGTAAAAATCCCTGATATAGCACGTAACTGAGGAGCTTCACTATCAGACATTTTCATAACGTATGTAACAAGGGGCAAGGGAAAATATATCCTGAGTTATAATATCTTTTTAGTGTTTTTCATGGCAGATAATCATTATCTTATTTGGATAATTATATTTATATAAGGAACATGTGTATTTTACAATACTAAATACAATCATTCCTTACACAAATGTAACTACCATGGGATTAATTATATTCCCTCATCCCAAATTCATGTTACAGTCTGATTCCCCATCAAAATGTGACTATGTGTGGCAATAAGAACTTTAAAGAGATCATTAAAATTAAATGAGTTCATTAGAAGAGACTTTCAAGCCAGTGTAACTGGTTTCTTTATAGGAAGGAGAAATTGTTGTTAGGTGCTGTCGAGTTGGTGTCTGACTCATAGCAATCCGGTTGTTGTTGTTAGGTGCCCTAGAGTCAGTATCTGACTCATAGTGACCCTACGTACAACAGCCAAAACACATTGTCAGTGCTTCTCCGCTATTCATTGGGTTTTCAGTGGCGGATTGATTTTTGGGAGTGGGTTGCTGGGTATTTCTCACAAGCCTACAGTATCTGGTGTTCCCAGGTGGTCTCCCATCCAAATACTAACAAGGCCCTACCCTGCTTAGCTTCCGAGATCTGACGGGATTGGATGCCACAGGGCTATGGCTGCAGGCTCCGTAGCAACTCTACATACAACAAATGAAACCTATTGTCAATGCTTCTCTGCTATTGATAGGATTTTCAAAGGCTGATTGTTTTATGTATATGTGGTGGAGGGAGTGGGATGCCAGGTCCTTCTCCCAATTGTTGCTCAGGCTGTCCTGGAACTCGAGATCTTCCTGCCTCATCCTCTGCAGGACACAGAATTAGGACACAGAAAATACAGAGTGAAGATCATAAAAGGATTGTTGTTTTTGTTGAGTGTCATCAAGTTGGATCCAACTCATAGATACCTTATGTACAACACTACCTAACACTTTAGCATGTACACAATCCTTTCATGTTTGAGCTCATTGTTGCATACACTGTGTTTCTTGTCATTTTGAGTTGTGCCATATCAGCAAAAGGAGGTCACAGGGGCTTTACTCCATTCCAATCATTAAGGTTGACTCTACTTTTAGGAAGGAAGCAATTCTTCTTCTTAAGTCTTTTCTTAAATTCCTTGCAGCCTAGGGGCTCATTTTCTGGCACTAGATTTGACAGTGCTTCTCTGCTACTCATAGGGCTTTCAATGGCTAATTGTTTCAGGAGAGGGCTGCTGGGTCCTTCTCCCTAGTCTGTCTTAGTCTGGAAGTTCAACTGAAACCTGTCCACCATGGGTGGCCCTGCTGGTAACTGAGATACTAGTGGCATAGTTTGAGCATCACAGCAACACGCAAGCCCCCACAGCATGACAAGCTGACAGACATGTGGGGGAAGATATATTATTGTGTAGGGTAAAATGGTCTAATTTTTAAACATTTACTGATTGAAACACATTTATGAGTTAAAAAATTTAACCCAACACATAATTTTTCTGCTCTGCTGTTACTCTGATCTGCAACTCCCATTTTAAATGTATAGATATTATATTTCTTGAAACTCTGAAGTTTATACAAATGAGGAGGCAGTAATTACTTCTGTTCTCCTCATTTATCTCCCTCAAGCCCCCTTTCAGGCTGCTAGAGGATATCACTCTCTCTCTTCCTGAAATTTTCATGTCATTGTGAGCATCTGTCTATTTTTATAGAAAACATCTCACATAAATGACCAGGTTTAATGCCAACCAAATGCGTTGGAGCAGATAGAACATTATCCATCTTTAATTAGTGAAAAGATGACCAAAACTCCATTGCTGATCTGCTTATTTCAAGTAGAAACCTCCTAATGTGACAAAATGCAACACAACACAGAAAAGTGGCCATTTCTTATAATGAGGTCTACGCTTCCAAACATCTTAGGATGAGACCTGACCTGTAGTTTAATGACATCTGAGCTTTCTTGATCCTTCCCCAACCCTTTCACTCCATTCCACTTAACTCGAAGCTTCTGTCTCAGTTTATACTTATTATTTCCTCCGATTTGTTGCATTTGGCAAGAAGACAGATGATTCATCTCTTGCTGCAGAGGAGTTCAAACTCGCATTTAAATGCGTGATGCAAATATGAATCACCTTAGAGAGAGTCCTGCCCTCCCGTAACCAGCTGCCACGGAGGTGAAACAGTTATACATCACCCTACACAGCTACACTATAATATCGCAATCAGGGATAATTGACCTAATAAATCTGAAAATAAAATACAAAGGAGCTGGCACTAAATTCAAACGGAAGTGGTTGGAGGAGGCTTAATGCAGAAACTTTCCATCTCATCCCCATCTATTAAAATGCTTCCTGTGCTTCAAAATCTGTCTTAAACACAAGACCTCACTATGAAGGTTTTTGCCAGTTTTCAATCGGAATTCGTTCATATCACTGGGGTACATGTTTTGCAAATCATTTTACAAGTAACATATGCTAGTTGGTACATAATGAATGTATCATATGCTATTTATTTCTACGTATGTCTGGTTTTTGTTGCTTTTTGTTTATACTAGGATCTTAAGATTCTTGGAGGAAAAAGATATTTTACTGAGATTCGGTTAACAAATGTTACTACACTACTATATTTGTTGAGGGATTAAATACACAGTTAGTGAGTCAATAATTAAAAGGTACAGAGACTTCCATTGGTGCCCATAAAAGATTAAAACTTTTTGGAATTTCTTCCCCATAGTTATAAACTAGTAAATAAGGAGGAAAAAAAAATCTATGAAATCACTTTTCAGAAGAGAGAGAAATGATGTGATTTCTGCTATCCTCTTAAGTCCCCGGTGGAAGGAGAAACCATAGGATCACTTGGTGATCTCTGACTTGAAGGGATTAAGACAGTTGTTCAAGGAGTCAGAGGACACTACAAAGATTCGTGAATTAATGAACACATATTTAACACCAATGAGAAAGAAGCCAAGTGACTGGCCCGATCAAGCCTATTTTATTTTGTTAAACAATTTTAAATGCATTATTTCACCAATTCCTTGAGGTAGGAATCTTTTCAATTTCCATTTTACAAACGGAAAATAAAGTTCTGAGAGGACATAAGCTGTTCAAATGTAGAAGGCTGGTAAGAAAAGAGAACTGAAACCTAGATATTCTATTATGGAGCATATCTTCTGGTGCTAAGGGAAGTCTGACCTTAAATTCCTCTTCATATGACTAATCCTTAAATATTTGAAGACAAATTTCCCCCTCTTTTTCCTCTGACATAAAGTTCTCCGTTACTTTTATTGCATTAACATTTTTGATGGCTACATAAAAATTCTGAATTTTATTAGGATCTGGGCAAACTAAGACGCACAAATGCTTTTTACATATTGACTCTAGAGAAGTCAATAAGCTCCAACATTCAGCAATAAATGTACAAAATGAAAGGAACTTAGCTTGCTGAGCACAGGCAGTGTGGGAATAAGATCTAATGGCAGGAACTGATTAAACTGATTATTAACTATCATGTCAATCTGACACAACCCTGTCCACTGACTCCTGAAAGTATCTGCTAAAACTTTCAGCAACATTAAGGATAGAGAGTAAAATCTCCTCCTTAGAAATAGCAATTCTACTTCCTTTGGTAAAGAAAAACTGTGTTACAAAGTTTGTTTTGAGATAACATACAGAGAAGCTGAGGTATATTCTGTGGTTTGGCCATGGTGGCCCCTAAAGGCTCATGTGCTGAAGGCTTGGCTCCTAGCTGGTGGGTTCAATCATGGAGAGGTGACTGGATCAGGAGATCTCAGAGTCAATGGACTGATCCCCTTATGGATTTATAGTTTGATGGCACTGTTGGGAGGTGCATCTGGCTGGAGGAAGGAGGCCATGGAGCACATGCCTTTGAAAGGCATCTTACCCCTGTTCCCTTCCTGGCTTTCCGGCTGCCGTGAGCTGAGCAACCACCTCGGTTACACATTCTCGCCATGATATTCTGCCTTACCTCAGGCCCAGAGATGGATACAGCCAGCCTGGGACTGGACCCTCCAAAACTATGAGTGAAAATAAGCCCTTCCTTCCTTCAAGTGTTTCACTCAGGTGTCTGGCAGAGCCACACACACACACACACACACACACACACACACACACACACACACACACAAAAGAAAGAAAGAAAGAAAGAAAGAAAGAAAGAGCTTTCTTAAAGATATAATTAAATGATTATTCCTGAAAAATGAGCACAACTGATATTAAAGAACACGATCATCATCTTGCTGGGATGAGCTGGTAAACTGGCCATGTACAAATATTTCAGTACTCAAACGGTCATACCTAAGGAACTGTGCCTTTGTAGTCAGGTCTCTGACTTAACAGTCCAACTCTGGTGTGTTACCACAGAGTCCTTAGTGAGGAAGGGAAATGAAAATATATTCTATCCAAACTATGAGACACAGGAAAGAGGGAATTTATGGCTATAAAGGCTTCCATTAAAAATGACAAAGATCTTAAATCAATAATTTAACTTTGTGTCATAAGGAAGTACATAAAGTGAAAACTAAACCTAAAGGTAGCAAAATAAAATAAACGATAAAGATTAAAGATTAGAGCAGAGATGAATGAAACCAATAATAGAAAAGCAAGGGAGAAAATCAATGAAACAAAAGTTGTTTCTTTGAAAACACTGAAAATGTCAACAAAACTTCAATTAAGTTAACTAGGAAAAAGAAAGGAGACTCACATTACTAAACTCAGAAGTGAAAATGGGATATACAATATCAACAATTATACATGAATAAAAAGGATTATTTGTGAAATAATACTATGAACAGTTGTGTACCAGCAAATTGGATAATATAAATGAACACATTCCTAGAAACAGAAAATGTAACAAGGTGAAATCATGAAGAAATTCAAAATCTGCATAGACCTATGAGATGGAATAAGTAATAAAAATATCTCCCAGAAAAGAAAAGTCCTGGATTTGATGATCTTATGGGAAAATTCTACCAAACTTTTGAAGAACTAGGACCAACCATTCACAAACTTAAAAAAAATATCAAATAGCAGAGAATATGTCTTAACCTATTCTGCACTGTCAGTAAAATCCTGCTTTAAAAAAAAAGCAAACAAAACTACAGACCCTATGAAAATTGATGTAAAATTCTCAAAATATTGTAAAACCAAATTAACTAATATTTAAAAGAATATACAATAACCAAGTGATATTTGCTCCTAGAATTCAAGGGTGATTCAACACAGGAAAATTAATCAATGTAATACACTCCATTAACAGGCTGAAGGGGAAAAATGATCATCTTAATTAATGAGAAAAAATATTTGACAAAATTCAATACCATTTTATGATCAAAAAAGAAAACATTCAATAATTTGGGAACAGAAGGAAACTACCTGAACATTCTAATGGCCTTTTATGAAAAACTCATAGTCTACATCATACTCAATGGTGAAAGACTGAAGGCTGTTCCTCTAATGTTGTTGTTGTTAGGTGCCATAGAGGTAGTTCAGACTCAGAGAAACCCTATGTACAACAGAATGAAACACTCCCTGACTCTGTGCCATGCACATGATCTTTTCTTATGTTTAAGACCATTGTTGCAGACACTGTGTCAATCCATCTAGTTGAGGGGCTTCCTCCTTTTCTATGACCCACCACTCTCCCAGACATGAGGTCCTTCTCTAGGGATTGGTCCCTCATGGCTACATGTCCAAAATATGTAAGAAGTAGGTTAGCTATCTCTGTTTCCAAAGAGCACTCTGGTTGCACTTCTAGGACAGATCTGTTGGTTTTTTGGTAGTCCATAGTACATTCAATATTTGTATCCAGCATCATAACTCAAAAGCATCAATTCTTCTCCTCCTTTATTTACTGTTTAGCTTTCACAAGTATATGATGTGACTGAAAATATGGCATGAGTCAGGCACACCTTCATCTTCAGTGTGACATTTTAACTTTTCAACACTTTAAAAAGGTGTTTCACAACAATTTTTCCCAAGGAAATATATCTTTTGATTTCTTGCCTGCTGCTTCCATGGGTGTTGATTGAAGAACCGAGTAAAGCAAAATCTTTGACAATCTCAATCTTTTCTTCATTTATCATAAAGTTGCTTACTGATCTAGTTGTAAGGATTTTTGTTTTGTTGATGTTGAGGTGCAATCCATACTGAAGGCTGTGTTCTTTTCCTCTAATAAGGAACAATTACACATGCCATATTTTGCCAATTCTATTTAACATGATACTGAACATTCCAGTCAGAAATTAGGCAAGAAAAATAAATGGCATCAAATTGTAAAGAAGGAAAGAAAATTATCTCTGTATATATGATCTCATATGTAAAAAGCCCCAAACACCTTACAAAAGATTAGAATAAATGAATTAAGTATTAGTATATAAGGCCAACACAAAAAATTCTGTTGTATTTCCATACACTAATGATAAAAGATTATTCATCACTGAAAAGGAATCTCTATCAATCTCTATCAAAATATCTACAAAGGTTTTTAGACAAATAGAAAATCCCATCCTAAATTTCATACAGAACCCCAACAGACTCTAAGCAGCCTAAACAACCTCAAAGAACAAAGCTTACTAATTTCACACTTGCTAATTTCAAAACTTACTCCAAAGTACAGCAATCAAAAGAGTGTGACATTACAGCAATCGAAAGAGTGTGACACTGAAGAAATGACATTCAGATCAACAGAAAAGAAGAACCAGCCTGCAAACAAACCCTAGCACATATGATCAAATGACATTTCTACCAGGTTTCCAAGACCATTCAACAGGGAAAGGACTGTCTTCAACAAATAGTGCTGGGAAAACTGGATAACCACATGCAAAAGAGTGATGTTGGGCCCTTAACTAACATCATATATAAAAATTAACATAAAATGCATGAAGGATCTAAATATAAGACATAAAACAATAAAATGTTTAGAAGAGAACATAGAAGTTTTCTGCTATGGTAAAACTTATGGAAAAACTTCAAAACACAAGAGTTGGTGTGATTTATTGATACAATGCCAAAGTCACAGGAAATAAAACGAATAAGCAAATTAGACATCACAACATTATCAGTAGCACAAAAAGGCAAGACATGGAATAGTATAAAATATTTCCAAATAACATATCCAAAGAATGGAAATCCAGCACACATAGAGCACTACTAAAAGTCAACATAAAAACTCCTAAAACTTAACTACAAATATCCTGATTAGAAAATGAGCAAAGGGCTTAACTACACAGTTCCCCAAAGAAGACATAAAAATGGCCAGTAAGAACATGAAAAGGAGATCCACATCACAGATCATTATAGAAAGGCAAAGCAAAATTATCAATTTTATTCTCTCTGAGACTCGTTAGGATGAGCCTTATATTTTTAAAAAATCAAGTGCTGGTTAGGATATGGAGTAATCAGAATGCTTTTGAATAGTTGGTAGGAATGTGAAAGGGTATGGTTTCTGTGGGAAATGGTCAAGTGGTTCCTCAAAAATTTAAAAACATTATCATATGATCCAGTGATTCCACTTATAGGTATATACTCAAAGGAATTGTAAGGATGACTTTGAAGAAATCTTTATAAATACATGCATTAATTACAACACCTAAAAGATGGAAGTAACTTATGTATTAATTGATGAACAGGTGGAGAAGTAAAATGTGGCATATACTTATGATAAAATATGATTCATAACTTAAAAAGAAGTAAATTCTGACACAGGCAACAATACAGATGAGTCTTGAGGGCATTACGCTAAGTGAAATAAGCCAGTCATGAAGGAGAAATGCTGTATGATTTCATTTATGTGAGGTATTTATAATAGGCAAATTCACAAAGACAGTAAGCAAAATGGAAGTTCCCAGGGGAAAATAGGAAGTTATCATTTAAGGGGTACAAGGGTTTCAGTTTTACAAGATAAAAATTATTTAGGAGATTGATGTTTCTGATGATCATACAACACGATGAACATATTTGTTATTGATGTTGTTGTTGTTAGTTGCCAATGAGTCGAGTCCAACTCATAACAACCCTCGTAGGGTTTTCAATGGCTGATTGTTTTGGGATTGCTTTAAGAGTGCACTGCCACATCCTTCTCCCATTTTTGCGGTGCTTGGGATTGAACTCGGGTCCTCAGAGAGGGTGGAGCAGCACTCTACCAACTGAGCTAAACCCCAGCCCAAGATATATTTAATACCACTAAATTGTACAACTAAAAATGAAGATAATAAATGTTGTTATGTGCTTTACCACAATAAAAAGAATGGGGAAAAACTATGTGTTGCACTGGATTCATTCATGGGTCATATTTGCCACCCCTCTTCAAGGAAATAGTCCTCTGGCCCCAAGTTTCACTGTGCCACAGGTAACAGCCTTTACAGCTTCGAGAGGGAGCACAGCATCAGTTAGAAAGTAGATTAAGTAGGCCTGGCACAGTGGTACATGTCTGTAATGCCAGTGACTGGGGATGCAGAAGCAGGAAGATAGTAAGTTTGAGACCAGAGGCTGTCTATGTAATTTAGCGAGACCCTGTCTCAAAAAGTAAAAAAAAAAAAAAAAAAAAAAAAAAAAAAAAAAAAAAAAAAAAAAAAAGGGCTAGGGGTGCAGCTCAGTGGTCCAGCACTTGCAGAGCATGCAAGTATGAGGCCCTGGGTTCAACCTCCAATACCACACACACAAAAAAAAGTAAGTGGAATACTGGTAAGAGGTTTCTCCCATAGCTATCATCAAATCCAGGAGCTTCCTTCTTCCTACCAGAACAGAAATGACCTTGATTTTTAGTACCATAAATGTAAGTAAGATGCTGATTCATATTTGTACTTTTTCCAATCTGAGATCTTTGACCCTTACTTTGTCTTTGGCTCATAGCCTAATATAATTAAGAAAATGCTTCCCCAAAATAGCTCTGTACTTAAAACTTTCAAGACATAGACTTTGGAAGTTTTGAAAACCAGAAATTTAACTTACATTAGGCAGAAAGGGTAAAGGTTAAGAAATGACCCTTTCAAGCACAGTGAGAAGGAAGTGGGGTTGTCACGCAGCATCGATTTTATGATGTAACTGTCATCAGGCGTTGGTTAGAAGTGATCCTTAATCTTTAGGATGTGAGTCATCTCATTCTCATAGCATCTAGAAATTTGTCATTGAGTCATACAATATAGGAAGCCATTAGCTGAGGAACAGTCACTCTAAAATGATGCTTATGTACTATTGACAGCTTCTATACTGCCCATTGGCAGAGTCCTATCACATTTCCATTGACCTCTACATCTGAAAAATTCTCCAGGATGATATTCAGTTCCTACAAAGCCCTCATTTAGCCCAAATTTATGTGATGTTTGTTGGGGTCAGACTTAGCCCTCAACTCCCTACTTTACCACTTAAGTTTTCTCTCTTTCACAACATACAGCCAGAACCTCTAACCTTAGCTCACTGGCTGTATTCCCACCAATGTTTCCCTTAAAAAGGTCTGACTAAAATGCTGAAGCTTTTGGAACTCAGGATTCCCTAGAGGGAAGAGAAGAATTCTGGATTCATGGCTATGGCCACACCTTTACTAAATATGTATTTTTTGCCAATTATGTCCCAGGATTTTCATAGGTGCCAAGAGATCCATAGAAAGTATCTGCTCCCAAAATGCAAGTTAAGATATGTATGTGTATAAATGTACGCATGTGCATATATGTGAAGCAAACACCAATCATCACAGTATAATTACATTAGAGCATAACATTGTGAATCTTGAATAGTTGCTATAAGAACACCAGTGAGGATTCTAGATTGGAGATTCATAATTGGGAGTCATCTGTGTGTATATGATTATTGAAAATATAGACTGGGTGAGAAGATGACAGATAGATAGATAGATAGATAGATAGATACATACATACATACATACATACATACAGCCTGCAGCTGTAGCCCTGTGGCATCCGATCCCATCAGATCTTGGAAGCTAAGCAGGGTCGGGCCTGGTTAGTACCTGGATGGGAGACCACTTGGGAACACCAGAAGCTGTAGGCTTGGGAGAAGGACCTGGCAACCCCCTCCCAAAACTCAATCTGCCATTGAAAACCCTATGAATGCAGAGAAACACTGACAATAGTGTTTCCCCTGTTGTACAGAGGGTTGCTATGAGTCGGATACCAACTCGACGGCACCTAACAACAACAACAATAGATACACACACACATACGTACATAAAGATAAACATAGAAGAAATGAAGTGCCAGAGAACACACATCCCCAGAAGGGACAGAGAAAATGGGGAGCAGTGAGCACACAACAATGATGAAAGAGAAGATCAGGAAAATATATTTCTAAAACATGGTCATGATTAGTAGACATCATTCACGTGTAACATGAAGTGTAACATGAAGAATGATTACCTTAGCAAGAGCGTTCAGTGAAAGGAATGGGTGATGCATAGCAATCTGTTGGCAGGTAAACTGCATGTAAGCAAATATAAACAGTCGATTTAAACTAGCTTTCAAAATTCAGTCCTTTAAATCCACCACATTAACAGACCATCTCAAGAAATGTGAAAATACCATTTAACAAAATTTAGTATTCTTGATTAGACAGTAACTTCTAACAACCTATCAATAGAAGGAAACTTCCTAACTTGATAAAGGGCAACTACAAAATATAGTGAAATAAATGTTAGCATTCATATCATAACTAATAGTGAGACTGAAATTTTTCTGCTAAGGTTAGAATCAAGGGAAGGATATCTTCCCCTTAAAAACTCCTATTTTACTCTGTACTGGAAGTTCTAGCCAATGCAATAAGACAAGGAAAATGAAAAAAATAATAATCTCTATTCACGGGAAACATGAATGTTTACATTGAAAATCCTAAAGGATTTATACAAAAGCAATCTTCAACCTAGGTATATGCCCAAGAGAAATAAAAACATGTTCACACAAAATCTTACACAAAGATTTATAGCAGCTTTATTCATAACTGACAAAATTTCCAAGTCGCCCAGATGTCCTTCAATTAGTGAATGGTTAAGCAAACTTGGATGCATATACACTGGGCAAGAAAATAAACAAAGTGATAATTTATGTAATATAGATGAATTTTTTTAAAAAAATACATAGGAGTTGAACCTAGGGCTTCATGAATGCTTGGCAAGTGCCCTACCACTAAGCTGCATCCCAGCTCATTTTTATGGTTTGTTTTTTGCTTTGAGACAGGGTCTAGCTAAGTTGCATAGGGTTCCTCTGGCCTTGAATCTGTGATCCTCCTGCCTCAGCCTCCAGAATTACTGGGATTCAGCGTGCACCTCAGGACCAAGCAACATGAATGAATCATATATGTATTTTGCTAAGTCAAAGTAACATAGTAAAAAATGGTATCTATTATATGATTCTAATTTATATGACGCTCTGGAAAAAGCGAAAGCTACCTCAAGGCAATCAGTGGTCTCTAGGGTTTGGGGGTAGATAGAAGGGTTTATCTTTAGAGGGATAGCCCAGGTGAATTTTGGTAGTATGGAAATTGTTCTGTTTGAAGTGAAAGTGAAATAGTGGAAGTGGATATCACCCCTATGCTTTTGTCTAAACTAATAGAACTGCACACCACAAAAATGAATTTTATTATATTACATTAATTTCTTAAAACCTATGACATTGTGAAGAAATTACTACAAATAAGTCGCATGATTATACTTAAGGAAATATGGAAGAAAGAAACTTGACTTAACTCTGGAAAATGCTGTTTCCACTGAAAACTACAAGGCTCAAAAAAAAAAAAAAAGAACTTTACACAAACATTACACTCCACTTAATAAATTTATTTCTCACAGAGGTTTGGGTTAAGAATTCTGAAATTACTTTCATTGTATGCTAGATTTGAATGGATTAGTAAATATTTGGTAAATAATGAAAGAGAAGGGTCTCACTGTTAAGAATGAAGTTAAAAATAAGAACAAGGGAAAGGCTAAAAATAAACTTTGTAGTGCTGGATTATGGGCAGAAGTCTCAATATGGGCTCATATTTTTAATGTGTGTGTGTGTGTGTGTGTGTGTGTGTGTGTGTGTATGTGTTCCAATAAGTAGATACAGAAATGTTATGCTTCTGCATGAGCAAGTATAGACACAGGCACATTCTAGCTTTCACAGAAAGAAAATAGAAGTCGTGGCACTGCAGCATTGAGCACACCTTGCACCCAGATCTTTGTGTTTAAATCCCATTCTTACTAAAAGAGACCAGCGTTCCTTGATGGAGTGGTTGATTCCAGGACTGCATCAGGAAAAAATGCAAGATGAATTTAGAACATCATGTATGCTAGCAAGTAAGAAAATGATTTTTAAAAAAACTTTAAAAAAAATCAGAGACAGAGAAAGATAGGAATAAAAGAAAAAAACAAAGAACAAAGAAAAGAAAATCACCATTAGAACACCCCGGTAATAACAGCCACAGACAAGTTCCACTAAAGAACAGTGCAAGTACAGCAGCTTTTGAGCTACATCAATTCAATTAAGTGTTGCGGGACAATAAAATCACTGTGGTGTTATTACACAAGACAATGAGCAAGTTCAAATAATTCAGGTGGAAACACTTTTAAACATCTACTAACAGCTTTAGAATACTAGTGAGAATTCAGAATTACTTCTGTATATCACATAGGATTTAAAAGTTTGAAATTTGCGTAGATTGAATGATTAGCTGACTCCATGACTATTTCATGTCAACCTTTCTTTTACTAAAAGAGCCACATAAAAATTAATTATTTCTTATATACTGAGTCAGTGTGGTTCAGTCACTGACAAAAAGTAATCATTAAATGTTATTGAGAGAGTGAATTATCCTAACTTCCTATTCTCCACATCCAAATCCTCAAATCCTCGCTCCCCTACCCTGTGCCTCCTCCTTTGTTCTTGAGTGGATGAGCAGTCATACCAACCTAGAAATCCACGCATCATCTTGACTCCTTCTCTCCTCATCCAGTTCATTCACTGGATGTCCCCAAGTGATGTGGATTCTACCAACTAACTCTCTATTCTCCATGCTGCAACTCAGTTGAAGCCTTCCTTGTTGCTCTGCAGGGTTACAGAGACTACACCACAGTTCACCTTCCTGATACTCTGGTGCTGCTCCCAAAGGTCAAAGTGGCCTGTCATGAATTGCATCCTTTCCTTCCCCTGCTTGAAGCCTCCCCGTGACTCACTACTTCACGCTTGGAAGCTCCATATGGGTTGTGCTTGTAGATGTAGCTCCTATTTATATTTCCAGCACTCCAAAGTTGTAGTGCCTGCAGCCGTAGCCCTGTGGCGTCCGATCAGGTCAGATATCAAAAGCTAAGCAGGGTCAGGCCTGGTTAGTACTTGGATGGGAGACCGCCTGGGAACACCAGGTGCTGTTCGCTTGGGAGAAAGACCCAGCAACCCCCTCCCAATCAATCTGCCATTGAAAACTCTATGAATAGCAGAGACCGCCTGGGAACACCAGAAGCTGTAGGCTTAGGAGAAGGACCTGGAAACCCACTCCCAAAAATCAATCTGCCATTGAAAACCCTATGAACAGTAGAGAAGCACTGACAAGTGTTTCCCCTGTTGTATGTAGCATCGCTATGACTCGGATATTGACTCGACGGCACCTGACAACAACAACAACAACAAAATTGCAGTGACTTGAAGATGGCAATGTCCTGAAATGACATCCATTGCTGCCTCTCCTCTGCAAGGGGACCTCCTGTCTCCCCACAACGCCAATGGCTGCCAAATGTCAGCTGTTCTCTTGGCTACCCTTGGGCTGGCAGGTCCTCCAGGGTCCCCTCTGGGAACCTGAGAGCCTGAAATTGGTGTCCCATCTCCTGATCCCCAGACTTTGCTTCACCCACTATCACCAGGTCCTTTTTCACACTGGGAAAGAACTCCTCATTCAGGGGTCTACACCCCCACCAGAGTGCCATCTTCTATGACAGTCTTATTTTATTATTTTAACCTGCAGCCCCAGAAGAGCACCAGTGACCTAGTTTGCCTTCAACAACTTGAGGAGGAATGAAAAGCCACAGAGTACGTGGTGAGCTTGTCCCCATTCCAGATCTGTTATCTTAGCTGGGATATCGGAATGATTTTAAATGAAGCTCCTCACATGCCTATGGCTGCAATTACCCTGAACATGTGAGATTTCCGTATGGACTCCAAATTAAAGTAGGTAGTTAGGCATTTTATTTTCTTACATGGATTATTTACTCAGTGTTTGGTCTTTAAGGATGTTAGTGTGGGATCTTCTCCCAAGCGGAAAGTGTGAGTGAGCTTATTTCTACTCATTAAGGAGTTTCCAAAACTCCTCCTCAGACTTGCATTCAAGTTGAAAAAAAACTATTTCCTTCCGAAAGATGTTCAAAGGGTCTGGCTGCATTTTCTGTTTGTGAAAGCTGGCAGGTTTGGGAAAGGGACTCAGCCCATGGGCTGGATCAGTTCACAGAAGATGTCCCATTGCTCCAGGGACAGCCCAGAGCTGAGCACATGCGCCTCCTGCTCTCGACCTGCCCCAACTCCTTACGCCTGGAATGGGAAAGGATTGTCCGCACATAGGTGCAACCTGCAGGGCCTCATGCAGCCTTTGCAAGTTAATGAGAAGCTGTCTCAAAAATAAAACATCAAGCCAGGTGCGGTGACGCATGCCTGTGATCCCAGCAGCTTGGGAGGTGGAGGCAGGAGGATAGCAAGTTTGAGACCAGAGGCAGTCTGCATAGCATATGGTCATTGACACCAGGGGGTTCTCGTTCAAGGTGTCTGTGCCTGGGCCACACATCTGCAGCCTAGAAGTGTGGGGGCCTCAGTGTCCTGAGGTCCTGAGGGTTTAAGCAGTTGGAAGCTAGGTTTAGGGAGTAGATAAGTCCTTCCCTCCTTCCGCCTCCTAAGGGATGGACCTTCCCTGTGTGTTGCCGTGGTACCAAGCTGTCAGTCACATTAGAAGTGTCCAGGGCAGTAGCACACCACCTTGGTAATGGCCGTACTTCTACTTCTTTCACCCTCCTGTCTGCTTGGTGAGGATGGACTCTCCAATAAAATAGCATCACATGGTCCAACGAATTGGGAAGGCGAGGCAGGAGATAGCAGGTTGGATGCTAAAGGCAGCCTGTACAAGTTAATGAGAAGCTGTCTCAAAAATAAAACATCAAGCCAGGTATGGTGGCGCACGCCTGTGATCCCAGCGGCTTGGGAGGTGGAGGCAGGAGGATCGCAAGTTCGAGACCAGAGGCAGTCTGCAGAACTTAGCGAGACCCTGTCTCAAAAAGTCAAAAAAATGGGCTGGGGGTGCAGCTCAGTGGTCCAGCACTTGCAAAGCATGCAAGCACGAGGCCCTGGGTTCAACCCCCAGTACCACACAAAAAATAAATAAATAAATAAATAAATAAATAAATAAATAAATAATCAAAAAGAAGCTGTGGTACAGCTCAGTGGTAGAGGGCTTTTAGTGTGCACAGGGCCCTGGATTCAATCCTTAATACTGGGAAAAACCCAAAACACCCACAATACCACAGGGACCCTCAGGCGTGCTTCCCTGGAAATCCAAGCTCAGAGCCTTGGTCTGAAGAAATGCATCTTCACGCCAATCCTGGAGCCTCAGCATGAGCCTTTAGTAAGTGTTTGCTGTTGCCAGCCATGCCAACCTCTGAAATCACTTTGCAGCACTAATTCTATAAGGACTTGAAAGGAGGTGACCATAATTTTGCACCCCCATTCTCATACTCAGTGCTACCCCATGTAGCCCAATTTCAGGGAACTGATGATGACTTAGACTTGTTGTTGTTGTTGTTGTTGTTGTTGTTGTTAGGTGCCGTCGAGTCGGTATCCGACTCATAGCGACCCTCATAGGGTTTTCAATGGCTGACTCGACGGCACCTAACAACAACAGGAAAGGACTTAGACTTACTACTCCTTTTTATTTAGTAATGTCTCTAGATAGGGGCCACATCGCTAAAATTCTGTGTTAATATAGTGATGTTTTTGTTGTTGTTGTTGTTGTTAGGTGTATCTGACTCACAGCGACCTGCATAGGGTTTTCAATGGTTGATTGATTGTTTCAGGATTGCCTGGGGAGTGGATTGCCACATCCTTCTCCCATTTCTGCAGTGCTGAGAATCGAACCCAGGACCTCAGAGACTGCAGAGCAGCATTCTACCAACTGAGCTAAATCCCAGCCAAATATAGTGTTAGAGGTCCCGGAAACGCAGTTCTATCTGACGTTATTGTTGCTGCTGTTGTTATTGTTTTTAAGTGCAAGATATTTTGCCAGCACCGGATGTTGAGTGTGAACTCACATTGAAGGGCAGGGAGACATCAGTACACGTGACTTCAGTCAGACACGGGTGCTACAGCAGGATAGTGACAAATAGGCCCAAAGGAGCAAAGAGGCCATGGGGCTTCTTCACACTGAGTGACAAGAGAAGGGAGAGAGTACTTCAGACAGAGAGGACAGTGCAGCTGGGTTTGCCTGCATGTGCACAAGAAGGTTACACATAATAAATATAAATGATGATCTACATAATATAAAAGTCATTTGAGTTGCTGCTGTTGACATTAACTCCCAAGAAGACCAAGATGGCGAAGATAGAGTTTCTTGAAGTCCAGGACAGTTCCTTACACATCTCTGCAATCTCTGCACCAGCGGGTCTTCTGCACACCGGCAGGACCCTGGCTGTTATTAGGATCGTACCCAGCAGCCCCTCCTCTCCCTGACTGTTCCTCAGGGTGACCTGAAGTTATACGCGGGCGTAACTCCCGCAACCACCCTACCTAGCAACATGCCCCATAATCCGCATAGCCTCAGAGCACGTGAATGACACCAGCTGTGCTTGGTGCAAAGCAGGAAGGCAAAGCCAAAAGGTTTCCTTCCACTCAGCAAGGCTCAAGGGAGATGGTACGTAACGATTATTTGGATAACACAAAATACAATCTTAATCCTTAACATTTGAAAAAAGTCTTTCATTTGTAGGACTGTAAGCATTTTCCCCATTATTTCTTGCCATTTTATGGTTTTGCTTTTACTTAAAACTTCAGAAAGTGGAAGCAGACAGTCTTCATGTTTTCCTTACTCACATGTTCATAAATTTTGGCTTATTTGGCATCCTTACTAAATTTTTTCTTCTATTGTTTTGTTTTATTCCCATAAGTACTGGCTGCTCTCAATAGTCTCAATATTCTGCCTATAGCTTCAGCACTAGGAATAAAATCCTCTTTTAATATTACTTATGTTCCCCTAACAGTAAGAAATCAGTGTGGATTATTTGAGAATACTATTCTTAAATATGGGCTAGGATTTAGCTCAGTTGGTAGAGCACTGCTCTGCAGTCTCTAAAGTCCCAAGTTAGATTCCCAGCACCACAAAAATGGGAGAAGGATGTAGCAATCCACTTCCAAGGCAATCCCAAAACAGTCAGCCATTGAAAACCCTATGAGGGTGGCTACGAGTCAGATACAACTCAATGGCACCTAACAACAACAACATTCTTAAATAAAAGATCTAGCAATAATACAGCCAAATTTTATAGTAGCTTATATTATTTTCCACCAAATATCCAACTTTCCTTTTTTCATCATAGGGAGGCATTATGAAAAATTGTGTAACATGCTTTAGCCAATGACATGTAAGAAGTGATATATGTCATGTCCGGACCTAAGTGTCAGATTGTCTGTAACATCCCTTTTACTCAGTCATGATCCCTGGCAATATTACAGTTAAAGGATGCTTTGAGCACGAACAAAAACCCAACCTCTGTTTTCATAAGCCAATTAGATTTTGAGGTCATTTACTTTTACAGCATAATTAAGACACTTCACATAAATTTGTGTCTTTTCTAGTTTCTGGATTTGTGTTAATTTATTATGACGGGGATAGAAAATGAATACACCAGTTTTGCAGCTTGAAGGGTAATGTGCCTGGGTCAGTTGGGAAACATCCATTCCCAGTGAGATTAAGTGGTCTAACTCAATTTAGCTCTGTGCTCAGTGATAGCAAAAGCAAGGCTGGTAGCAAGAACTGATCTCTCACTAGCTGCTATGTATATAGCAAATTATGTACTTAATATGCACAGAAAATCTACAAAACTAAATCTTTATTTTTCAGAGTGTTTGGATAATTTTTCAAGTAAATGTACATAATCCAGTTCCCAATTTATGATATGCGATCCACTATTGATAGTTAAATAAACAAATGGAAAAATAAATAAATGCAAAGTGGCTGAGATAGGCCAAAGGTCCCAATTTACAGGAACATTACGTTAGAGAAAATTATTTTAAGTGAACGAACACAAGCTCAGAAAAAGTAACACCACATGTTCTCACTCATATGAGGGAGCTGATTCAAAATTATAAGAAGGAAAAATCCTATTCAAATGTTGGATCATAATAAAATGGGGGGGGAGATAAGAATGATGTTAATATAAATGGCCTAGAAAATGCATGAATTGTTCTAACAAGATAAAAACAAAGACCACTACAGGAAAAGTTTCTATCTTAAACAGAACTGGAAACCAAGGACATATAGAAAAATATTACTAAGTAAAAGATAGAGAAGACTTAGATGGGAAACTTAGATGGGAAGGAGGGGGGAAGCATAGGGGAAGGTAAGGGGTAACCTATATGAATAATGTTTATCAAAATGCATATATGGAAATGTCACAATGAAAAGCATGTCAAAATGAATGACATTAAGGTGTACATTAAAAATTTCCAATAAAAAAAAAAGATTGAGTAATATTCTATTCTGATCAGTTATCTGGTTTTGATATTCAGAGCTGACCTGCTGGACAAAAAGAGAACATTGCTATTTTCAAAATAGAGTACATATACTCCAATACCCTATATTCAATTACTTGAATTAATCTATTAGTATGTATGTATGTATGTATGTATGTATGTATGTATTTATTTATTTATTTTTGCAGTACTGGGGGTTGAACCCAGGGCCTCGCACTTGCATGCTCTGCAAGTGCTGGACCACTGAGCTGCACCCCCAGCCCATTTTTTTTACTTTTTGAGACAGGGTCTCACTAAATTACACAGACTGTCTCTGGTCTCGAACTTGTCATCATCCTACCTCCGCCTCCCAAATCATTGGGATTACAGGCATGCACCACCACGCCCGGCTTAATCTACTAGTCTTTTAAAATTTATTTTAACTATTCAAAGATTTCATCATTTATCATCCCTCCAGGTAATGTTTACAGATAAGATTGCTCCATCATTTCTAACCATACCAGGTAAACCTGTTTATTGGGAATATTTCTCCAAACTCTGGAGGAATAAACAAAACAGAAATGCTAAAAAGTTGTCTTTCTACTGGATTGCAATTTCTTACTTCCAATGATTATCTATTCACCCTTTCGCATGATAAGAAATTATTTATCACCAACCATTTAAAAAGCACAATTATAGGCATTAAAGATGGATATAATGTGCTCTTTGCCCTCCACAAGATCATAATGTAATTAGGAAGCCAAATACATAGACAATTATTAATATTTCCATGTGACAATGTATGAATGAAGGGAACAATTTTGTACATATCATAGGGAAAACCTTATGGATGAGGAGAAATTTTATTTGATTCCTAAGTAATTATTTGCCTACTCAAAATTATTGTCTTGTGAGGAACATCATTGCAATGTCAGAAGGCTCCAAGATATATTTTGGGTTGTTGTCTGTGTTGTTCTTAAATCTGGGGCTGACAAACTTTTCTGGAAGGAGCCAGATACTAAGCACAGTTGGCCATCCATGCTGATGGTTCTGTATCTGTAGGTTCAACCCAACTCAAGGAGAAAATACTTGGATTTAAAAATTGCATCTGTAGTCAACATGTAGAGACTCCTTCTTATCATTATCCCATAAAAATGCTGCCTAGCAACAACGTACATAGCATTTACATTTCATTGGCTATCATAACTAATTTAGAACTTATTTAAAGTATGCAGATAATGTACATAGTATATATACAAAGGGCTGGGATTTAGCTCAGTTGGTAGAGCACTGCGCTGCAGTCTCTGAGGTCCCGAGTTCAATTCCCAGCACTGCAAAAATGGGAGAAGGGCCTGGCAATCCACTCCCAAGGCAATCCCGAAACAGTCAGCCATTGAAAACCCTATGAGGGTCGCTATGAGTTGGATACCGACTCGACGGCACCTAACAACAACAACATATATACAAATACTGTTGTGTTTCAAAGGAGAGACTTGAGCATCTGCAAATTTTGGTACCCACAAGAAGTCTTAGAACCTATCCAGCAAGGATACCGAAGGACAATTATGTGTAGACTTTGCAGCCACATGGTTTCTTTGACAATTCGGCCTTGCAACCTGTGGGCAATAGCAACCACAGACAATATGTGAACAGTAATTTGTAATAAATAAGTGGATGTAACTATATTCTATAAAACTTTATTTGCAAAAATAATCAGCTACCCAGACTTTGTCTGTGCCTTGCAGATTGACAACCCCTGTCTTAAATAATTAATATAGATATATTAAATAATTAACAGGTATTATCTTTGTGTCAGAACTTTGAAGACACAAAAATAGAGACTGGATGATTCTTGCTGTCAAAAAGCATACCAATGTACAAGATTCATGTTAAAGACATTATACTAAGATATATAATTATAACCTTAGATTTAGTATACAAATTAATAAATCATACAATCTGGTTTTATCTCATTTTGATATGTTGCTTCAAATGTTAACAAATATATTAGGGTTTTGTTTGCAAAGAATCTAGTCTGTTCAAAGAACTTCAGCCTAGTTTGATCATAAGAAAACACCCATACTCTCCTATTACATCCAAAACAATCCACATCAGAAATAGTTTTAGAATAAGATTGTGTCTTTAGGGGAGGTGGGGTGTGGTGCTAGAGATAGAACCCAGGGCCTCAAGCATGCTATGCACATACTCTACCACTGACCTATATCCCCAGCCCTGGACTGTGTCTTTAGATTAGAATCAGAAGCAGAGATGAGAAGAAAGAACCAAAAGGAATTTCATTCTCATGGATGGTCAGACTTAGCAGAGAGAAGAAGCAGTCTAAACAGTCCAAGTTTCAGAACAAGGGATCGGACCAGACGGACAGATGACCAGCAGGTAAAATGCAAAGGGCCTGAGACCCTGAGGACTCAGCAGATCCCAGGTTAACCCGGATGTGCAAAGGCAGCTTTCTACGGGATGGTAATAACACTGTCTCAAGGGTATACATCAGTGTCTTTGAGGGTAGGGCTGAGCTTAACGTTAGAGTTGAGAAATGTCAGAGACGAGAGAAAACCAGGCTGGCTGTCCGAGCTTTACATTTGAGAGAGGATGGAACCAGGCATTGAAGGATAAGTGTATTTAAACGAAAAAGAAGAAAATCTTGAGTTCAAGGAAAACGAAGACACCGGCCACATCCAGGTAGGTGTTTTACACTGGGAAAATACAGCAGAAACAGTGGAAAATAGGGCCAAGAGAAATTAGGGAGACATTTGCAAGGAGAAGTTTGATTTTAACATGTCATAAAAGCACAATCTATATTTTTCGGCAGAGGAATGACACGTTATGTGAAAGATTTTTACTTGGTGTCATCATTAGAGATGGTTTGTGGTGGGACAATCTTTTTGAGAACCAGCCAAAGGGCTTGCTGAGTGTCATGGGAATGAATCACTGTAGGGCTGGATTTGGAAAGTGTCAGAAGGAACTGTGGGAAATTTTTAATTTTTGATATAGAAAAGGAAAGAGATCTGTCACAGGGAATTCTAAGCTTTTGAGTGAAAATAATTGGGAAAATGGAAATATCCTTAGAAGAGACTCTGAAATAGGGGAGTGGATCCAATTTGGAACATACGAGGCAGTTCACCTAGGGATGTCTGGAGGATGGACATTCTATTAACTTTTGATTTGGGGCAAATGTGCAAGAGGCCACTTTTAACAATAGAGATGGAACCTCAGGGAAAACAATCTGATTTTCCAGGAGGCTTGTCCACTGGGTGCCAGGGGTATTTTATTATGAAGGCTTGTTTGGTGAAAACAGGCTTCTCTGAAGGGTGGGCAAACCCACCTAGAGACAGCACAGGGATGTCCTCTATTCTAAGCTAACCCACTCAGTACAGGCTGTGTGAACCAAATTCAACACTGGGGTAGAGGAGCTGGGGTCTTCACAGCCCAGCCTCAGTGCAAATTTATCTTCCTGGATCCAAGGGAATAAACCATATCATTTATTATCAGGGGAATAAATATTTTAAATAAATATGTGACTCTTTTCTTAATTCTTTTTTGTTTTTTTGGAAATTTTTAATGTATGCCTTAATGTGATTCATTCTGACATGCTTTTCATTGTGACATTTCCATATATGCATTTTGTACATTATACAGATAAGTTCCCCCTTACCCTCTTGTACGCTTCCTCCCCCCATCCCACCCGCCCACTAAAGACTTCTCTTCCATTTGCTTATCTTTTTATGGTAATATTTTTCTATATATCCTTGGGTTCCAGATCTGTTTAAGATAGAAACTTTTTTTGTAGTGAACTTTCTTTTTACATTGTCAGAATTATTACATGAATTTTCTAGACGATCTATGATAATATCATTCTTAGCTTTCTTTTTTATTATGTTCCGACCTCTGCATAGGACTTTTTCCTTCTTATAATTTTGATTCAGTAATTCTTTAAGCCCCACTAACAAAAGAAGAATAGCAACTAATTTTATGAATTTTAATTATATATATATGTTGTTGTTGTTAGTGCCGTCGAGTCGGTATCCGACTCATAGCGACCCTCTGTACAACAGGGGAAACACTATTGTCAGTGCTTCTCTGCTGTTCATAGGGTTTTCAATGGCAGATTGATTATTGGGAGGGGGTTGTCAGGTCCTTCTCCCAAGCCTGTAGTATCTGGTGTTCCCAGGCGGTCTCCCATCCAGGCACCAACCAGGCCCGACCCTGCTTAGCTCCTGAGATCTGGCGGGATTGGATGCCACAGGGCTATCGCTGCAGGCGTGTGTGTGTGTGTGTGTGTGTGTGTGTGTGTGTGTGTGTGTGTGTATTATTTATTTTTATTTTTAATTTTTTTTGCAGTAAACCCAGGACCTTTCACATTCTTTGCAAGTGTTCCACCACTGGGCTGCACCCCAGCCCATTTATATATTTTTTTGAGACAGGGTTTCACTAAGTTACACAGGCTTCCTCTGACCTCCAACCTGCAATCCTCCTGGCTCCACCTCCTGAGTCATTGGGAGGATGTGCTGCACCAACATGCCCACCTAATTTTATGAATACTGATTTGTGTTTTCTTCCCCAGGTCCCATACTGATTTTATGAAGAAAAAAATACATAAAAGTATAACACTCTCACCTACAGTGTGAGACACACCAGTGGACATTATCTAAGAAATGAAAGGTGGAATACAGTACTTGGGGAGCCATGGGATTTTAAACATGGAAGTGGATGAATTCTCCAAGTGTCATGATGGAGAGGGAGGCACAGAGAGCTGGAAACGCTCTCATGAAGTCTTCCCTAAATAAGAAGTCAACATAGGAGTCACCATCAAAGATTCCTAAACAAAAACCAAGATCCTCAGAAAACACTGCAATGAAAATGCATGCAATGAAATCTGCAGTGCCTTAATGAAAGGACAAGACTATTATCTACATGAGACAGGTAAGCTATTTTTTGTTTTTAACAAAGAATTTTCTCCCAACTACTTTAATTATTTGAGTAACCTTTAGGGAAACAGAGTGAGAAATTAACTTGCCACATTTCTGGATGCTTCTTATCCTTAACATTGTTTGAGGCAATAATACACTTGTCTTAATGATCTTCTTAAAATCCTTTATTACAATGAAAAGCAGAGGAGACCTTTTTATGTGAGGGGCTGTAAAGATAAGAGAGCAAGCTAAGTGATTGTGCTAAGTGAAATAAGCCAGACATGAGGTAAAAGATTGCAAAATCTCACTTATATGTCAACTCTAAAAAAGTGTCAAATACACAGAGATGGAGAATAAAATGGCAGTTATGGGGTGAGGTCTGAGGACACACAATAGCATATATGAGGAATAAATAAATCATTGAGACCCAACTTATGACTTGAAGACTGCTGTTGTTAGGTGCTGTGGGGTCATGTCCGACTCATAGCAACCCTCATAGGGTTTTCAATGGCAGATTGTTTCGGGATTGCCTTGGGAGTGGATTGCCACGTCCTTCTCCCATTTTTGTGGTGCTAGGAAATCGAACCCCAGACCTCAGATACTGCAGAGTGGTGCTCTACCAACAGAGCTAAATCCCAGCCCAACTTAAACTAGAGATTGTAAAACCATGCTGTAGTTTGGAATCCTACTAAATGAGTAGATTTTAGCTGCTCAAGTCATAAAAACAGAATAACAACAGAAACCCTAAATAAAACACAGAAAGGGCAACTATGTGAGATGTTTGATTTGTTAATTTGCTTTGCTATATTATTTACATCACTCTTTTATGTGTCTCATAATTTTGTGATGCCTGCAGCTGTACCACCCTGGCATCTGATCCCACCTACTCTCAGGAGATAAGCAGAGTTGGCCTGGTTGGTACTTGGATGGGACACCCCCTGGGAACACCAAGTGCTGCAGGCTAGGGAGAAGGACCTGGGAGCCCACTCCCAAAACAACCACCATTGAAAATCCTATGAATAGCAGAGAAGCAGTGACATAGTGCCAGGCATGGCACAGTGTTAGGGAGTGTTTCGTTCTGTTGTGAGTAGGGTCGCTATGAGTCGGGTTGACTAGATGGCACCTAATAACAACAACAATTTTCTGTTGCATTCTCTAAATTTACCCAATAAAATGTGTATTTTTAAAAAGAGCTTTCCTCTGTGCCCCAGCAGTAAAAGAGAAAAAAAATGTGACAAAAGTGCAGGGGTAGAGAGGAAGGCTCTTGGGGACTGTTAGGAGAACCCGGGATGAACTCAATCGCCTTGGTCTTCCTTCTGCGCTATGCTGCCTTCTTTTTGCTGTCTAGGTTCTTACTGGAATTAGATTCTGTGTAGAAGACATTTGCATGAGCTTTGCTGCATTCAACAAGGGCCAGAACTAGGCACCTAATAGCTCTATGCTTGTTCCACTGTCAGGTTGTTGTTGTTGTTAGGTGCTGTCGAGTCAAGTCTGACTCATAGCGACCCTCATAGGGTTTTCAATGGCAGATTGTTTCGGGATTGCCTTGGGAGTGGATTGCCACATTCTTCTCCCATTTTCCGGTGCTGGGAATCGAATTCGGGACCTCAGAGACTGCAGAGCAATGCTCTACCAACCGAGCTAAATCCCAGCCCACTGTCAGGTAAGATCTTAAAATAACTATTTGTGATTTTGCTTTGTCTTGAAGAGTAACCAAAAGATCATTGCTTGGAACAAAACTGTCTGTTGAACATATCTTTGCTCAGAGAATAATCATTTGCTCAAGTTATTTTTCAAGCTCACATCAAAGAACATTGGCTGTGTCTCCTCTAAACCCAGTGTCCACCGTGGAGCCAATGG
The DNA here is from genome assembly GCA_007922755.1 of Pedetes capensis. Classification (NCBI taxonomy): domain Eukaryota; kingdom Metazoa; phylum Chordata; class Mammalia; order Rodentia; family Pedetidae; genus Pedetes; species Pedetes capensis. The sequence continues at coordinate 47,267 of VMDO01003812.1, forward strand.
GTGGCCCCAGTGTGGCTGTAGTGATTCTGAGTGTTGTCAGCCCCCCATATGCTTCCTGTCTCTCTAACTGGAACAGAGTCTATGTTGCCATATTTTATCTCGATAATTCTCACTTCAGTCAGGACAGAAGCCAAAGCTTTTCTGAAAACATGGAACAAACAAATGGAAATGATACGAACAACCTTACCAAGATAATGAGGAAGTTCAGCTAAAACCGGTGTGATGCTAAAAACAGGAGCTTTGTTGTGTTGATTTGCTAAGAAAGTAGAAGAAAAAAATGCATAAGACTGTTCCAAGAAAGTGAGTGGTAAAAGGCAGAGAAAGGGGGATGGTTTAAAAAAGAAGCTTGCTAAGGACCAAAGAAGTTTGTGTGCTGTGGGAAGGAGAAAATCTGAACGATTCAGTGAAGAGCCACTGGGAAGGTGGAGTTTAAAATTCAATAAAAAAGAGAAAAGGCAATGGATGTCTGATGGACTTATATCCAGAGTAATTAAGTGTCAGGCAGGTGATTAAGCTTTGGAAAAGCAAAGATATCCTTTTGAGACAAGGAAAGTAGATAATAATGATGCTGGAGAATTTTAAGGTAGAGAAGGAAAATGTTTAATCATTTTAAAGCAAATTGTTCTTTCTCTTCTAGTAGGAATAGGAGGAAATGGTATCATGGAAGGTGAGATTGGACCTTTGAGAAAAAGGAAAAGGAAATCCAGTAGCTGTGGTAGGGTATGGCATGGAAATGCTGCAGAACGATTTTAAACAGTAAGAAGTCTGCAGCCATAGCCCTGTGGCATCTGATCCCATCAGATCTCAGAAGATAAGCAGGGTCGGGCTGGTTAGTACTTGGATGGGAGACCACCTGGGAACACCAGGTGCTGTAGGCTTGGGAGGAGGTTCCAGCAACCCACTCCCAAAAAACAATCCACCATTAAAAACCCTATGACAATAGTGTTTCCTCATGTTGTACAGGGTTGATAGGAATCAGACACCACACACACACACACACACACACACACACACACAGATGTATGTGTGTAAAAATGATATACACACACACACACACACACACACACATGATCTCCACATCCTCTTCCCTAACATTGTACTTAAGTGAAGAGCCAGCAAATAAACCGTAAAGTGTGATTGTACTGTTGTTAACGGGTTGATGGTATGTCTGATTTAATTGGTTTTCTTCTTGCTGTGCTTCTGTTGTCAGGAGAAGATAGTTCTTACTGTCAATTGCTTCCTAATTTATCTTATGCTCTATGCTCTGCCAATTTAGCTATTCAATTAAAGCAATATCCATTTCTCTTACTTACAAGGGTTTAGCTCTGAAATGACCTGTGCATTTGAAAGCAAGGCTTAAACCAGGGTCAGTTCTCTTATTTATGGTGATGGAGGACGGGGAAATTACAATAAATGAAATTCACTAGGAATCCAAAACAACTCATTTTAGACCAATGCATCAGTGTGCTACTAGAGTGACTTTTACTACTCTTGAAAACTAGAAGCAAACAGTCCCTCAATATGTCACTTACCCAGTGTGCAAAAGGACAGCACATTGGCCAATGGGGCGTGGCAAGAAGACATGGAGAAGCAAAAGGCCCACAGAGCACATATACACCAAAGTCAGCTGAAAAAGAGATAAATTGGCTGCTTGTTTTGTTTTATTTGATGCATGTAAATGAAAATAAGTGAATACAATGCTTAGCTAGCAGAAATATTGAAGGAATCTTATGAAAGCATCTTCTTAGCTACTACAGGGTATGATTTTATTGTTAAGATAAACAATAGGCATTTATCCATTTGCATAGGTGGGGAAATTACAGTCAATGAGGAAGAATGAAAAAACATAATTTATAAAATGTAGGCATAGACAGCGCAGTGACACAAGCCTGTAATACCAGCAACTTGGAAGGCAGAGGTAGGAGGATGGGCAATTTTAGGCCAGGGGCAGCCTGTATAACTTTAAAAGACCCTGACTCAAAATAAATAAGTAAAATTCAATTAAAATTAAAATTAAAAAATGGGCAGGGGCTGCAGCCCAGTGGTAGAGCACTTGCAAAGTATTTGTTGCCCCCCTTTCTAAGCACTGCCAAAAATAAAAATAGATATAAATTTTAAAATAACATTCAAAACATAGGTGCAAGCCAGATCAAAAGGAAAAAATTAAAGTTGATTTCAGCCATACCAGGTCTTTGTGCTCTTTCTCGAATCATAACTAACTTGGAGTGTCCATTGTATTCATCTGTAAAGTAAGTAATATTCAACTCCTTTCCTAAAACCATATAGTTTGAACTCTCCTAAATCAAAACAACAGATGTGACAAATGGGACTCAGTTCAAAAAATATTTATTTAAACATGCTGAAGCTGCATCTTGGGCCAACACAGAAAGTTACTTGAAATAGTAGCTTCTGAAACTTTTTCCCTGATTTTATGTCAGCTTCTTATAAAACAATGAATAATTCATGTTACGGGTTAATTTATTTGAGTTTTTGTATGTCGCATCTATCAATCATCCTCGTTTGCTTGATTGATATGAAAAGCAATTTTAGCAAGATTTGAAGACAGTTTTAACATCAGACTATTTATTATATCATATACACGCAGTTGCTATACATCTAATTGGGTCTCATAGGTGTCTCTGTTGTATTTTTTTCCGCTGTTACTTATCTGCCCTTGGCTGATGAATTTAGATTCATAGTATTTTCAAATTCTATCTTATATAAATAATGTTTCATTTTCTTTCTTTAGTTGCTCTAGAAAGAATTCTTTACTCCCTTCAAATCTTTTAGAAACAACTTTGTAGAAGTGGCAATGGGATGAGAGAAGATGGAAAGTTGCATTGAAGGAAATACAGTAAACAGAGGAATTATAGCAGGGGAGTCTCCAGTGAGTGTTACCCTCTATCAGAAATCCTATTCCTGCTCACGTTTCTGGTGCCACTATACATGCACTTATTAGCTGGTTTAATAAACATGCATAAAACCAGTGAGATGTGAGTATTCCCTGATGCTTCCTAGGTTATAAGAAGTTGTTGCTGTTGTTATTAGGTGCCATCAAGTTGCGTCTGACCCATAGTGACCCTATGTACAGCAGAGGGAAACACTCTCCAGTATCATGCCACACCGGCCACTATTGTCAGTGCTTCTCTGCCATGTATAGAGTTTCCAATGGCGGATTGTTTCAGAAGGAAATTATTCCTTTCTCTTTTCTTTTCTTTTCCTTCTTTCTTTCTTTTTTTATTGTTTTGTTGTTGTTGTTGTTGTTGTTGTTGTTGTTAGTAAACGTCCAAAGGCAGCAAAGATAATTTTCAGAAAAAAATGAGGTTATGGAACATACTTAACCAGAATTCAGTACTTATTCCAAATTGTGGTGATCAAGACACTATGATTTTGCTGTAGGTTTAGAAAAATCCACTATCGTATCAGAAGAAAGAGCCCAAACACATGTTTATATGGAAATGGGGTACATCATAAAGACAGAATTGCAAATTAGTGAAGAAAGTGCAATTAAATAGATAGGCTTGGATAATGATCTCTCTAAAAAGAAATTAGAGTCCTTTTATACAGTATGGACAACAAAATCAATTTAAATTAAGTTGCAGATCTAATTTTTAAAAATATGCATAGGAGTAAATGAAACAAGTAATCAACAAACAAATAACCCCCCCCCTTCCTCCACTTAAAATATTTAGGGGAAAGCATGAAGTTATTTTTATGGCATTGAAGTAGGAACAAATTCATTCAACAAGGTACCAAAAGCACAGACAAAAACATAATCATACATTGACAAGTGTGACCATATAGAAGTGGATCTAATAAGGTGGAGAAACACCCTACAGACTAGGAGAATGTCTTTGCTGTGCATGTAAATAACAAATGTTTAGAATATGAAACATAAAAGTATAAATTAATAAAGACAAAAAAGAGAATAAGTCAGGTGCCATGTGCATACGTATAATCATAGTGACTTGGGAGACAGAGAAAAGAGATTACAAATTCGAGGCCAGGGCAGCCTGCGCAATTTACCAAGACCCTGTCTAGAGATAAACAATAGAAAGGGCTGGTGGTGCAGCTCACTGGTAGTCCATATGCTAGGCAAGGCCCTGGGTTCAACACCCACCCCAGTACTGACAAAAAAAAAAAAAAGAGAAATGGGCAAAAGCTATGAAAAGGATATTTACAGTAAAGGAAGGTCGAATGTTTAATACTCAAGTGCAAACTTTACCAGTCTTACTAGTAATCAGGAAAAAAGAAATTAAAATAATATGTACATTTATACTCATCAGAATAGAAAAAAATTTAAAGTCTGATAACGCAACGTAGTGGTAGAAATCAGGAAAATCTATTTCTAACCAGCATCACTGCTGCTGGGATTGTAAGTCTGTGCAACATCTTTGGCCAAATTTTTAAGCATGTGTTACATGGGAGATGCCATTCCATTTCTAAGTTCAGAATCTAGACTAGAAGAATTCCTTTATACATGTTCAAGGAGACATTAACAAGAGTGTTCACCACATTTTAAATAACTGAATTATTCATCAAATACAGGATTGGCTAATAAATCACAATACTATATTTATCCAAGGAATTTTCCCAAAAACATTATGTTGAATGAACAATGTTGTTCATTCATAATAAACTAAAATAAAAAATTACAAATAAAATATAAAATTAATTAAATAAATTAATTAAATTAAATTTAAAAATAAAGGGACACATAATAAACACACGGAGTGAAAAAGGAGCTAGAGGGGCAGCTCAGTGGTAGAGCACTTGCCCAGCAAGCACAAGGCCTTGGGTTCGACTCTTCAGTACTTCAAAAACAATTAATTAAAAATTAAAACATTTAAATTAAAAAAATTAAATGATGATAGATATTATTCTGCAAGGAAGCATTAGTATTGATTTCTTGCAAATGTTTTCTTCTAGACATGAGGGAAGGAATTGGAAGCCATAGGCCATCCTCTTGTCATTGTTGTTCTTAGGTGCCATCAAGTCGTGTCCAACTCATAGCGACTCTCATAGGGTTTTCAATGGCTGATTGTTTCAGAATTGCCTTGGGAAAGGATCGCCACGTCCTTCTCCCATTCTTGTGGTGCTGGGAATCGAACCCTGGACCTCAGAGACTGCAGAGCAGCATTCTACCAACTGAGCTAAATCTCAGCCCCAGCCCATCCTTTTAGTTGTCCTTTATTAAGTTCCCCAGACACAGAGACCAAGCAGAATCCTGCAGAGCTTGTCAACTTACATAAAGCAAGTAGACGAAAGCGTCATGGCACCAAGGAGATCTGTGTGGCGCCCCCTGGACTCCCTGTCAGGCCTGAGAGGTGCACCCTGCTGGCTGCTGGGAGGGTTGGTTTCTGACAGCTCACAACTTCTGTGACTGGCCTTCAGCCACAGAGCAAAGCCCAGCTCCAGGTTGCCCCTTTCTTGGCATTGGTAAACTGCAACTAGTGACCAGTCAACATGGAACCACAAAATCCTGACCCCTTACATCTGCAGTAGCTACTCTCAATGGCCATTGGTGGTAGTTGGCTGGTGCTGCTGCAAAAACAGGACTATACCCTATGACATAAGCAACAGATATTTACTGTCTCCCAGTCTAGAAAACAGTAGTTGGAGATCAAGGTGGCTGTGAGGTAGATTCTTTCCGAGGACCACTAGGGAGACTGCTGCGGGCCCCTACAATAGCTCCTGGGCATCCACTGGCCATCCTTGCTGTTCCTTGGCTTCTAGATGCCACCCCCTGAGCTCTGCCTTCATATTCCCCTGCTATGCAACTTGTGTTGAAATCCCCCCTTTTTAGAAGGACACCGGTCACTTTGGGTTAGAGGCTGGTCCACTCCAACAGGACCTCAGCTTACCTAATTACATCTGCAACAACCCTGCTTCTAAATAAGCCCTGTTCTTGAGTAGTGGGAGTTAGGACTCCAACATATGAATTTTGAGGGGGCTCAGTAACACCAATGGGAAAAGGATGTGGCTGAGCTAACTCCCAGGCCCCTTAAATGCTACTAGTGATGAGCTAATGAAAGAACAGAAGTTGCTCAAGAGAGAGCAGTGGTCATTTTAGGATAAGCTGATAAATGGACTGAGAATAGACCACAGAGTGCATGTGAAGGGGCATTTGGGATTCTTGGGAACAAGAGGCCTTTGCCCACAGTGTGGCTGACCATGCACCAAGGCACTTCCTCTTCCTGCCATCTCCCAGCTACATGGCACTAGGAGACCTGTTCCCACAGCATGAACCAAGAGGTGAAGTGGCACCATTGGGACACAGCAGCTATGGCTTCACCACCATCTGTCTCTGGCCTCCTAGGGGACCAGAGGGGACATCTGCTGAAGGTGGTCTCACAGTAGGATGGCGATCTTCTAGAGCCTTCTCTAGGGGAAGCTGACCAGGAGGCTGCGTGACCAGCAGGCTGTGTGACCAGGAAGGGCCAGTTGGCTCCATGTGAGTGGTGAGCAACCTGCCATGGGAGAGGACACTGAGCAGCAGAAGAACCCCTGTCACCCCCTACAGTCAGCCACCCTTGGGAATAACCCCAAGGTACAAGGAGGAGGGCACATGGGCAGACCAGCGGGCTTCACAAGGGAACACGAGATGAGCCTCACAATTTGTGTCACAGGAAAATGACAGGCCTCTAGCTGAGAAGGGAAAGGGCAGGTGGCACAGGACGTTCTAGGAGAAGGCAGGCATAAGCCTGTCACATTGGTGAATGAGAGAGTAACCATAATTGAGCAGTGTAGTGGGATTGCTGGGTCATGACAAAATCCCACTTGAGATGTGGAATCACAAATTTAGAGCACTGACATGGACTGAAAGATATCCTGCTTTGTGAAGCATTTGAATAAACAAATGAGGAAATACAAGCTGGTCTCAGACTTAAGGTAAAGAATTCAGATTGCATCGAATTATAATCTGAGTTTTAAAAAATAGATAATATTTTAATGTAAAAGATTAGATAGTTTGAGGAGGCCTTAAGAATGGGTTAGAAGCAAGGATGGCTTGACTGCATCTTATGTAATTTGGACATGTCAGACCAATCCCTGGAGAAAGACATCATGTTTAGGAGTGTGGCAGGTCATCGAATAAAAGGAAAATCCTCCACCAGATGGATTGACACAGTGTCTGCAACAATGGGCTTAAACATAAGATCGCGTGCCTGACACAGAATCAGGAAGTGTTTTGATCTGCTGTACATAGGGTCGCTATGAGTCGGACTTGACAGCACCTAACAACAACAAGAATGGGTCAAGAAAGAACAAAGATCAATGGCTTTTGTTGCTTTCAATGGCACAAGACTCCAACAAAGGAATCAGAGAGGACAGCAGCTTGTGCTGCAAGTTCAAAATATCTACAAAGATGGTGTCTGTGAACATGAGGCGTCTTGTATGTTTGGTTACTTCCTCCATTTTAATCTTACCAGAATATTCTCCCCAATGTGTCTGTCAGCTTGTCATACCGTGGAGGCTTATGGGTTGCTGTGAGGGAGAAAGCTATGCCATTGGTATCTCAGATACCGGCAGGGCCACCCATGGTGGACAGGTTTCAGTTGAGCTTCCAGACTAAGACAGACGAGGGAGAAGGACCCAGCAGCCCACTCCCAAAACAATTAGCCATTGAAAAATCCTATTAATAGCAGAAAAGCACTGTCAGATATAGTGCTATAAAATGGGCCCCCCCCCAGCCTGGAAGACATTCAAAAGATAACTGGGAAAGAGTTGCCTTCTTAAAGTAGAGTTGACCTTAATGATGGGAATGGAGTAAATTCCCTAGGACCTCAATTTGCTGATATAGCATGACTCAATATTGATAAGAAACATAATGGCCGCAACAATGGGTTCAAACACAAAAAGATCATGCATGTGCATGGCACAGTGTTGAGTAGTATTTTGTTCTGTTGTACATAGGGTTACTTAGAGTTAGACCTGACTCAACAGCACTTCAGAACAACAATGTAACACTATGATCTTTATTGCTGTTTAACTTTCCATATGCCCAGCTTCCCAATATAACCTAACTCCTTGGTTAACAGAAATAATGCAAAGAACTTCTTTGTGTCTACAGAACCAAGAGTTCTGCCATGGAGAAGTCAATAATTCTCTTTCCCAGTATAACATTTTCTGAGGTGTGATAACAGTGCCTTCATTTTACTTGGAGCTGACCATGTGTCCACTCTCACGTCATCTGTAATCCTCACTAAAACTCCGTCAGGGAGGTATTGACTTTAACATCCTCATTTTAAGGATGAGGAAATATAGCTCTAGTGAGGCTAACAGATTTGCCCAATGATGCAAACTGAGAAAGTGCAGAGGGGGATTCAACCTGCATACCCTGACTCCAGGACCAGCTGATTCCCCCCACACTCTAACACTCACCCCTCTCTGTAGAGGGCTGGTTATGTTTCCATCATGCCTGTACTCTGCAGGCCATAGGCTTCTGGGGAAAATGGGAGCAGGCAAGAGAAACTGGCTTCCGCTGGCATTTGCACAAAATAAATACAATTTCCTATTGACTTATAAATATGTTTGGTATGTATGTATGTATGTATGTGTGTATGTATGTATTGCAGTACTGGGGGTTGAACCCAGATCCTCGTGCTTGCATGCTTTGCAAGTGCTGGACCACTGAGCTGCACCCCCAGCCCATTTTTTTTTTACCTTTTGAGACAGGGTCTCACTAAGTTACGCAGACTACCTCTGGTCTCAAACTTGCAATCCTCCTGCCTCCACTGCTGGGATTACAGGCATGCACCACTGTGCCCAGCTTAATATTGTATTTATTGACTTATAAATATATTATTGACTTATAAATATTATATTTATAATAATATATTTTATTGACTTATAAATATTTATTTTTTTAAGTCCCCAAAGAAGGTGACCCCATTCTTATCATCCTATCTCATTCTGCTAGCAAATTTCTCTAGAATTTTTAAGAAGGAAAACTGCTCATGAAATTCCTTTTTGAAATAAAAAAAGCTATATTTAATCTAGGTGGGCTTCCTCTTTAGTCAAAATACACTTAATTCTACTCAGTCATTGTTCCATTGCTACAAAGCAATTAACATTGTTATATCAATTTTAATGTAACGTGCCTTGCTTCAGAATGATTTTGCGTCTTGGGGATTAACTGTGAAGGAAGGGTGCCGTGTGATCATCTGCAGGTCTTCTGTCAAGCCTATTTCAATAACATGAATATTTTGGAGATTTCTGGTGAGTAAGCGTTGCCAAAAATAAAACAGGCATGGTGGCCTTAATCACCACGTGGGTAAGCAATTCAGAAAGAAAAGTCATCCTGCTGCCAAGTTAGCTTCCTCTAGTTCTGGTACCGGGGCAAGAATTTAGCTCAGTTGGTAGAGTGCTGCTCTGTAGTCTCTGAGGTCCTGAGTTCGATTTCCAGCACCACAAAATGGGAGAAGGACGTGGCAACCCACTCCCCAGGCAATCCCGAAACAGTCAGCCATTGAAAACCCTATGAGCATCGCTATGAGACAGACTCGACTCGACGGCACCTAACAACAACAACAAGTTCTGGTACCATCTCCTATGCGATGTTTTGCTCTTCAAAGAGCCAAGGTTTCAATATTGCTCTCTGCCCTGTTTTCCATATCTGTACTTGTTTTGGGGGCTGGTGTTTAGCTCAGTTGGTAGAGTGCTGCTCTGTACTCTCTGAGGACCTGAGTTTAATCCCCAGCACTGCAAAGATGGGAGAAGGATGTGGCAATCCACTCCTGGAGCAATGCAGAAACAATCAGCCATTGAAAACTCTATGAGGGTCTCTATGAGCCGGACCTGACTCGACAGCACCTAACAACAACAACATCTAATAAAAAGCATTTTAATTGCTTTCAAGACTAGGGTAATGTATTAGTCTCCTAGTGCTATTATAATAAATCACCATGAATGTACAGGCTTAACACACCAAGAATGTATTATCTTATGTTTCTGAAATGCATAAGTCCCAACTCAGTCTCTGTGAGCTAAAATCATGGTGCCTTAGGGTTACGCACCTCCTGGAAGCTCTGGGAGACAATCTTTTCTTGTTTTGTCCAGCCTCTAGAGGACACCTTCATTCCTAGCCTTGCAACTTCTCCTTCCACTTTAAAAATGTTTTCTTCTGAAGACATGGCCTTGCTGTTACCCAGGATGGCCTTGAACTCCTGATCCTCCTGCTCAGCCTCCTGAGAGCATAGATCACCTGCCTGCACCCCCATCTGTAAAGCCAGCAATATGGCACCCTTTCTCCTCCCTGCCTCCACATCTATCCTGACATCATCTCCTGCTGACTCTGATCCGCCTGTCTCCCTCTAACAAGGACCCTGGCAACGTCATTGACCCCATCTGGATAATCTCCAATAACCTTTCACTGAATCGCATCTGCAAAATCTCTTGGGCCACGGGAGGGTGTTAATGTTACGTGTCAACTTCACGGGACTAAGGGATGCCCAGAGAGCGGGTGACACATTCTGTCTGGAGTGGGTCTGTGAGGAGTTTCTGGAACAGATTAGCCTCGAATCCATCCACTGGCAAGGGAAGAAGATCTGCCCTCCCAGACGTGGGCCAGCATCCATTTATATACGAAGGCCTCAAACACAACAAGAGAGCTGAGCAAGGCAAGGCTTTGTCTCTTTTTTAGTGGGGACATTCACCTACTCCTGCCTTTGGATATGTGTGCTCCTGGTTCCTGGTCCTTCCAGTGCTGGGGTGCACACCAACAGCCATGTTACAGTCCTTTTTCTATTGCTATGATAGGATATCTGAGAGTGGGTATTTTTTGAGGAAAGTAAATTTACTGATTACAATTCTGGAGGCTGTGAAGCTCAAAGTCAACAGGCTACATTTCATAAGGGTCTCCTTGCTGATAGAGACTCTATGCAAAGTCTAGAGGCAGCACAGGCATCACATGGTGAGCCAGACCAAACTGGCTTCTATAACAGAGCAAATCTCCAGGTAAGGCATTAACCCAGTAATCCATGCAAGGATGAATCCCCTCAAGAGGGTGGAGTCCTCATTACCTAATCAACATCCTGAAATTCCCACTTCTAAATGTCATTAGCATATGAATTGGGGTTGGTTTTCCACCACCTGAAACCTGGGGACATATGCGAACCACTTCAGTCCCCTTACTTGGTGCTCCAGAGTTTGTGCTCAGTCTCAATTATACCACTGGCTTTTCTGGTTCTCAAGTTCACAGCAGCAGACAGTAGGACCCCTGGGCCCCCATAAATGCATGAGCCAACTCCCGTAATCCTGTGTAGTGTGAATGCGTGTTTCTGTTTCCTATTGGTCTGTTTCTCAGGAGAACACTTATTAACACCATGGAAGGAAACAGCCACAGGTTCCAGGGATTAGGAAGGATGTGAGTATCTTTGGGGGGGTCATTTGTCTGCCTACTATCAGTAATGGAATAGGAGATTATCTAGGCAGCAGAAGAACTGTGTTCTGGTCCCTGTTCCACCATTATGCTAATCAGACCTATCAGAGGGATAGGACTCAGACAGGACTGATGTGCTGCCCCACCCACCTGTCCCTGTGTTCTACTTCACACCTGAGAAATCAAGGCCACAGAGGGCCATTGGGTTGCTCAAAGCCAAAAGCCTAAAGTAGCAGGAGTGAAGAAAGCACAGGTTCTGATCCTCAGGCCAGCACCCCTTCCACTCCTTCACCTTGACACCTGGCTTGGTTCATCCAACATAGGTCCCCTGGATGGCTTGGAGACACAAATAAGGGAGGATTCTGCTTGTATAAAATGCTATCATACAGGAGGCATTTTTGTGACTTTCACAGCAAAAATATAGTGCTGTCGATCAAGTGTCAGATCTCTCTCCTCCCAATGGGTGAAGAGGAACACAGAAGGTGAAATTCAGCGCTTGAAGGAAAGGGAGAGAGTTACACATCACTTTCGAGCGAGTAGCCTCCCTGAGGCCCAGGCAGAACTCTGATTCCCACTTGCAGAGAAATCATAAACCCAGCATCCCGTTGGTTCTTTGCAAAATGCTCAGATATTTAGAGAGCCAAAGAATTGCAGGAGAGCACACGTCAGCTCTCCACTCACGATCCGCTCTGCTGACTTGCATTTCTATCTGCAGAGATGGAAATTCTAAATTAAGCTTCAAATGCACTTGGGGTTTCGTCTCCAAAATAAAATTCCTACAATTGCTCCCACAATTCACAGAATTGTATTTAATGTATGGTGGGTTTCAGGGGGAAGCTTGACTTTCTGACACAGGGGAGCCCAGCAGATGAAACAAGGCGATTAAGGCTTCTGTTTACTGGATGAAGCTGGACATTTCCACCATGACAGAAGACAGCCTTCTTTTTGGCTCCTCAGGCTGCCGAGTGTAACCTCGGAACCTGGAATGGCTTTGGAACAGGAAGGTCTGCAGGACAGGGTTGATTTGCCGAATTTGGGGAGAGGCAAATCGGTTGCACTCAAGAGCTTTGCCTCTAAAGGACTCAATTACTCATGGGCGGTAGATACTCAGAGCTCAGTAGTAGGTGTGTCTGCAGAGGCTTACCAGTCTCCCAATAGCCTGAATTTGGCTTAAAAAGAACAAGCCCAGAAGTCTGTGAGCCATTTGTCAAGAAGAGGGATTTGCCTTCATGAGCCTATGGGCTCACGGAAGGTTCTTGCCGAGGCTCAGCCATTTGGCTGCTGGCACCCTGATTCTGGCCTCGTACAGACCCAACGCTGAACAATTACACTCAGCAGTTCAGCGCTAAAGCTCTGTGCTCACCTTTGTAAACTGAGCAGGGTCCTCCACATCCCCCAAAACCCACCCCCTCCAATCCACCTCACCAGAGTTGCTATTCTCTGAAGTTAGTGGCTTTAGCAAATTGTCGGTATGACTTAAAAGTATTAACTAATTGCAGAGACTGCTGTGCATTCTATTTCTCAAGTTCAGAGGTTTCAGAAAACACGTGGCTGTGTCTTGGTGTTCTTGTAAAGAGAGAGCAATAGGCATGGTCCTCCACCAGTGGAAGGAAGCAGCATCAGCAGCATGCGCTGTCCACAGAAGGCACCTGAACATTGCAGTGCTACAACCTGAAGATTTGTGTTCCCCTCAAATGCTTATGTTGAAGACCTAACCCCTAAGCCTTTGATGTTATGAAGTGGGACTTTTGGGAGGCAATTAAGGCAGGAAATTGAAACGCTCATAAATGGGAATGTTGTTGTTGCCATTGAGCCGGGTCCAACACATGCCTACCCCATATACGACAGAACGAAACACTCTGACACTATGCCATGCCTGGCACTATCATCAGTGCTTCTCTGCTATTCACAGGATTTTCAATGGCTGATTGTTTTTTGGGAGTGGGCTGCCAGGTCCCTCTCCCTAGCCTCCAGCACCTGATATTCCCAGGTGGTCTCCCATCCAAGGACTAACCAGGCCCCACCCTGCTTAGCTTCCAAGATCACACAGATGAGTGGGAATTGTGCCTTCATAAAATAGGCCTGAGAGAGCTCCCTCACCCATCCACTGTGTGAAGGCCCTGCAAGACAGCCATCCATGAAGGGGAAAGTGGGTCCTCACCAGACACCTTAACCTTAAATTTTCCCACCTCTTAAACTGTGAGAAATAACTTTCTATTATTTGTGAACTACCCAGCCTGTGGTATTTCGATATAGCAACTCAAAAAGATTAATACCAGGATGTAGAGAAGAGAGGTGGAGGCAGCTTTTGTAAAAGAATAAGCCCTCTTCTCTGTCTTCCAGAATCTTGGAATCCCGACACCCACATCCATCAACCCAGGCCTAGGGCAGTAGAGACAGTGTCTCTACAATACCCTGTCAGTTGCTAAAATATGTGTTACTCTCTCTTGTATTGCAACAACAACAACACACACACACACACCCCAAATCACCCCAGTCTTTAACAATGAGTCCTCTATTTTCTACAATTGTGAAAGGTAACAAATTAAACAATAAAAACTCCTAAGCCTTTTCTACTTGGCTTTGAACTGCAATGAGAAGGCTGCCTTGAGAAGAGCACATTGTAACCTACACACAAGCGTGTGCGCACGCACACACACACACACACACACACACACACGCTCAGACATCAGACATGCTGGCCAACCTTTCAGCTTGCTTCTTCTCCTGCCAGCAGCTAAGATCCAAACGTATGGCACAGTGGGAGTCACGGACAATTCTCTGAGGAAGACAATTCTTGAAGGCCTGTCAATGAACCAACTTTCCATCTGGGGATATAATTACCACTGTAATATTCACTTATATGATTGAAGCTGCAATTATATTCCAGAGTAGCTACACCATTATACCAATGAAAGTAAAAATATTTTTTTTTCTAATTGGTACACTCATTCTAAACTCAAGCATTTGCTTTATTGTAGTGATCTACAGCATTCCTAGAATCAGGAGATTATCACTTGATTTTTCTTCCTGTTCTCAGAGGACAGGTACCTAATACAGTTGTTGTTGTTAGGTGCCATAGAGTCAATGTCTGACTCATAGCGACCCTATGTACAACAGGTGAAACACTATTGTCAGTGCTTTTCTGTTATTCATAGGGTTTTTAATGGCTGATTGATTTTGGGGAGTGGGTTGCCAGGTCCTTCTCCCAAGCCTACAGCACCTGGTGTTCCCAGGTGGTCTCCCATCCAAGGACTAACCAGGCCCGACCCTACTTAGCTTCCGAGGTCTGACAGGATTGTGCACTACAGTGCTACAGCTGCAGGCTACCTAGTACAGTATGTTTTTTAAAATGTTAAAGATTTTTAGTGTGTGGATATATATATATATATATATATATATATATATATATACACATATATATACATATATATATATACACACACATACACACACACACACACACACACACATATATATATACATATGAATAATGTGGAGGCATAAGGGGTATTTATAAGCTGCCTTTACTAAATACCATTGCAGAATCCCAAGAGACATCTGAGGGTCTCCAGCCCTTTTCCTAAACCCACAGCCAGTTTGGATCCAGAAAGCTGTAATTTCTTTGACAAGCAGCCACAAATAACACCCTCCAGCAATGACAGAAAGTTTCCTGAAAACACCTCGCAAGACCAGCCCTGAAATACTACTTAATTATGCGTACCTTCTGCCACTGCCTCCAGATTTTCCTCTCCTTAAGTCCTATGTGTTCCCACAAGACATACTTGGAGTCACCTGTTCCTCTTCCCCAGGTGCACATTGATTAAATCTCCTTTCTCCACCTTCCCTCATTACTCCTCTCTTTAACTGGCACATTGGGGATAGGGAGGCTGAGCCTAAATCCAGGAATTGGAGCTTCACCTTAAAATTCAATAACAGAGGCATCTTTGGCATCTTAGCATAAAGTAACTAGATAAAATACCCATTTAGTGAGTGAGCTATATAGAATATAAATTACTAAAAACATAAAACAGCATAAATATATGTAGTGATCCTAAAAACAAACATTTTACAAAATAGCCTGAATATTAGGTGTGTACTTTGAGAATAAGATGTTATTGCAAGTCATAAAATCCCATTTAGATTTTGTTACAAATCTGTTAACCAATTTCAACAAACTGAAAAATGAACACTGATAAATATTCTATAATATTTTTCAATGAAGTTGATTTATATATTTTTCTTTATGAAATGAAAGAGTTGTCTCATTCTGTCTGATCTAATTTGGAGTGCATGAAGACAGAGCTCACATCCAGGAGTGTCTCATTATTGGTGTAATTAATTTTAGTTGGATCTGTCATCCTTGTTCAATAAGGAATCAGACTATTTTAATTAAATGATAGTATCATTTCTATGCTGCACTGACTTAGTAGGTATTCCAATAGAGAATAGAATTTTAAAACTGGAACACTGGTGTCTTGGGTTTCCCAGAAGAAATTATGAAAACACTAGAAATGTAGTCTAGGTTGAAAGTCCTCTACCGCTGACCTTGAGGTATATTAATAAATTGCCAACTTTTATCTTCAGAACTCAATACAAGAAAGCTTACCCAAATGTGCTGAAGAAATTTGAATGTTTTAAGCTGAGAACATCATGGGTTAAATTACTGGAAAGCCCCCTCTTTGCATCTTAGACTGTACTCATCTGTATAAAAAGAGGAATTCTATTGCTTAAAAGTTTCCAAAGACTGTTGATGGTTGTAAGTGTAACTGGGGAATTTCATCTTCAGGCTTAATCTCACCCTGAGGCTAAGCCAATTCTAACCAGACCAGAGAGGCTAGTGAAGCAACCTCAGACCCCCACCCCCAACCGGCAGGACTGAGTTCTTCTCTCAGTCACCATGTACTGCAACCATCGATGCTGAGCCCACCTCTAGCTTCTCAAAAGGGCGTCCATGTTTCCCTGGCCCCTGCCATGCCCGCTCTGGCAATTAATACAGCTTCCTCAAAAGCACCTCTGTGGTCCACATCCCTTGGCACTCAGGTCTCCAGCTCTTGAGAAGAAACCTGTTTTATTTGTGTGGGAAGGAAATGGGTGGGTGGAAGAGTAGATAAACTGTTATAACAAGTATGGGTGGTCCCTTGACCCAGGAGGGTCCACTACTTCTCAAGAAATCCTTTTGTTGATTTGACAAAATTCAAAGTGAAAATAACCCCTTCACATAATGCAGGAACAGGACCTCCATGGACATTTCTTATGCCCTGAGCAGAGAAGCTCACCTCTTCGGAGTGGTGTCTGAAGGGGGCTGAACTGTGTGGCCCTCCTCCTTTCTCTCCTGGTGGCCATACTGCTTGCCGTTCATCTATGGCACACCACTCCTTTGCCTTCTCAGCACTTCTCTTCCCACTGTGTTTCGGGTGATCTCATCACCCACCCACTAGGTCCTCTTGCTTCTGATTACGTTTAGCACCAGAGACTGGAAGGGGTTCCTGTTGTTGTTAGGTGCCATTGAGACATGTCCAACTCATAGCGACCCTCATAGGGTTTTCAATGGCTGATTGTTTGGGGAATTGGTTTGGGAGTGGACTGCCATGTCCTTCTCCTGTTTTTTGCAATATTGAGGATTGAACCTGGATCCTCAGAGTGGGTAGAGCAGCTCTCTACCAACTGAGCTAAACCCCAGCCCCACTAGGAGGGGTAGGAGATTGATTTCTGTGTCATTTCTCCACCAGCTCTTTCCCTACCTGGCATTGCGATTCTGGAGCTGGCTGTCTCCCTATAGAAAATTCTGTAACCCGGCTTCCAAACTCCTCCATGATTCCAGCTCTCACTTTCTAGGGGCCAGGTGTTATACTCACTAGTCTCTGGGTGCTTCAGCCTCTCCTCTTGAGCCACTAAGCCCTGTGCATGCCTCACCCCTCATTAAATTGTCTTTGGAATCTGATCTCCTTAAGTCCAGCACCTCCTGTCCAAACCCTGATGGATAAATCTCCCAACAGGACCTGCCAGGAGGAGAGAAGTTGGACTTAGAACCTTAGGTTAGATCTCTCAGGCCTTATCTCTATATCCAGCATACTTATGATAGAGAAAAAGAGGAGCTGGTGGTAAAGTTTCAAATGTAATACCCAGATCACATTCCATGCGAGGGCATCAGACTGTAACAGACTACACACTGAATACTTATTTCCACCCTGTGCAGAGCCCAGCCAAGCAACAGAGAGAGAAAAGCCACGCACTCACTGAAGACTTCTCACCTCCCTTCAATTGCGGTATGTCACGCTCTGGATCTGTTCGCTCTGACAGGTCTCCAATGTACAGGACTGCCAACCTCACTTGTCAACATTTCTGAACTACCTGTAACTATAACCTTTCCAAAAGCCCTTGTCATAAGAAACTCACTGTTCTTCTCTGAATTAAACAAAAAATTCTGCTACTTTTTGGGCCAAAATGGATCCTGCATCCTAAGTAGTATTAAATTTTACCCCCTAAGACTTTATGATTTTAAGCACTTGACAGATGGTTAATAAGGATTTCACCTTCCTTCTCCCTAAAGAGCTCTTCTAAATAATATACGGTTATCTTGTTCACTAGGTGTCAGTCCCACTAATAAAAAGGAATACAATGATTTTCCATTATGGTAGTAATTTGAATCATAATTCTGTTTCCCTTCCACTTAGAGAAGCGGCATGGTGAAACAAAATCAATGTCCTCTAGACAAAATATTATTACATCTGGAATTTCAAATGTGTTCTCTATTTTGCTGTGTTAATCAACTGCTTCATGGTTACCATCGCCTGGTTCTTTTAAAAGAATTATTAAGTGGTGTGAACTTGCGTTCAGTCCCTTGGTACTGTCGTCAACACCTGGTGTGTCCCCAAGAAAGTATTAAATATTGTATTATTTCCATTATCAATAAGGACTGAGTGCACAGGCATTTGCAAGAAGCATTCCCTGGGAAGGTGAGTGTATGTGTTGGCACACGTGTATATGTGTGCATCAGAATTCCATCTGAACACAATTCCTTCTGCCACGAAGAGGTGGCAAAGGATCTTTCTCTACACAGCCTCTCCAGTTCCTGGAACAATTCACCAGAGTTCACTCAAAAGACTTAGGGTCTTTTTAAATGAAAAAGAAAAGAAATCATCCTTCCACATAGGATCAGACAGATTTAAATGGGAAGAAGTCAGCTTTGTATTCCACAGAGAGTTCTGCCAACTATAATCACCTCCAAAATCCTAACCTGGGCTTCTATGCCCCCCCCCCCAGTACCCAAGTAGCCTACCCTCACACCTGCTAGAATTGGAATGATATGGAATCTTTTGCCAAGCAATGGGAATTTTATTCTAAGGGGGCAGAAGGTTCTACTTCTAATCTAAACATTTGCCTCTGGCATTCATTAAGGCTGGACTCTGGCTGTGCCTGTAAATACCACCTTGGCTATGGTGCATAGTTATTTTACTCTAAGAACTCTGTTTACCTATACTATCTAAAGCAATATGCAGATTCAATGATGTTGTTTTTGTTAGGTGCCATCAAGTCAAGTCTGACTCATAGCAACCCTATGTACAACAGAACAAAACACTCCCCAACTCTGTGCCAGGCACAGAATCATTTTTATGTCTAAGCCCGTTGTTGCAGCCACTGTGTAAAACCATCTAGTTGAGGGTTTTCCTTTTTCTGTTGACCTGCCACTCTCTCAAATATGATGTCCTTCTCCAGGGATTGGTCCCTCCTGACAACATGTCCAAAATACATCTAGACTGTGTCTAGCCATTCTTGCTTCCAAAAAGCACTCTGGTTGCACTTACTTCTTCTAGAATAGATCTTTCAGTTCTTTTGGCAGTCCACGGTATATTCAATATTCCTCTCTAGCACCATATTTCAAAAGCATAAATTCTCCTGTCTCCCTTATTCAATGTCCAGTTTTCACAACCACATGACACAACTGAAAATACTACAGCATGAATCAGGTGCACTTTTGTCTTCAATGTGACATCATTACTTTTCGACACTCTGAAGAGGTCTTTACTATCTTTGTCAAAATCTTGATGGCATTCTTCACAGAAATAGAAAAAAAAATCTTAAAATTTGCTGAATAGTCAAAACAATTCTGAGAAAAAATAGAAGAATCACATTTCTTGATTGAGAATTATATTACAAAGCTGTAGGAGCCAGAAGAGTATATGGGCATAAAAACAGACACAGACCAGTAGAATAGAATAAATAGCTAGGGCCCAGAAACAAACTCAAACTCATATGGCTAACTACTTTTTCACCAAGTGTACAAAAAAGATACAATGAGGAAGGGACAGTGTTGTTGTCAAGTGCCATCGAGTCAGATTTAACTCACAGCAACCCTATGTACAACAGAATGAAACAGTCTCCCACACCGTGCCATGCTCTAGGAAAACTAGATTGCCCCTTGCAAAAGAATGATAGCAGACCTGTATCTTATACCATACACAAAGATGAACTCAAAATAGATAAAAGAGTGTGCATTTCTAAACAGGTAATGCTGCTGCTGCTGGCCTGGGAACCTCACTTTGAGAATCATTCGTCTAAACTAATCAGGGTAATTGTATATCATTTCCTAGTTACTAATCTCAAAACACATATGTGAAATAACTCTGAGAAATCCACTCAATAAATATTTATTGTTCACAGATTAAGTACCAGACACTATTCTGTGCACGTGGGATGTATCAGTCCATATCAGTCCATAAAACAAAGATCCCTGCCTGTGTACCTTATATTGTGCCCAGGCTTATACAATGCACATACAAAGCTGTGAAGGCAAAGCATAATTCCTATGCAGAGCAGATGAGGAGCAGGGGCCTGGGAGTCAGAGGGCAGCATTCCAATAATGCTTCTGCCACAGGTTACATAGGGGCTGTTATGATAACTGCTGGACCTCTCCAGGGCCTGCTTTGCTTGGCTATAAAATAAGGCTTCCAGATTACAACATCCAGCATGCTTTCTTCTAACTCCAGCCTTCAATTCTGACCCCGGCAATTCTTTTACAGCCCTCATGCAGCAATTAGCAGCAATTAAGTCAGGAGTGTACCATTACCAGTCCACTGAAACAACCTCGCACACTGGTCTGCTTATGGGCGGGAAAGCCGGAGGCTGATGGACCATAAGTCTGAGAAGAATAGTCACACTGTCAAGAACACTTCAGGTCCAATGAAAGACGAGATCAGAAATAAAGGCTTTCCAGAGAATAGTGCAAATGCAAACAAAAATACACATTGTGGCCAAATGCAGTAATGACTATTGATCCTGAGCTAGATGTTCAAGTCAGAATTGCATGGATAGATCTTAGTGAACATCATATTTTAAATAGATTGTCTAATGAAATCCCTAGCTGTTATTCTCCTCTCTCCC
This sequence comes from Pedetes capensis, assembly GCA_007922755.1. NCBI lineage: Eukaryota > Metazoa > Chordata > Mammalia > Rodentia > Pedetidae > Pedetes > Pedetes capensis. The sequence continues at coordinate 68,031 of VMDO01003812.1, forward strand.
CCACATACGGTATGTGTACGGATCCATTATGGGAGAAGGACGTGGCAACCCACTCCCAAGGCAATCCCGAAACAATCTGCCACTGAAAACCCTGTGAGGGTCGCTGTGAGTCAGATACGACTCGACAACACCTAACAACACCAACAACAATGGATCCATTATCACTCACTTTTTCTGTACCATATGAGCAAGATACAGCCCTATGTCCTGTGACTCAGTATACAATGTTTAAGGTTAGGATGTCGTTCCTGCATCTCCATGTTCAATGTGGCGCTTTTCACAATAGCAAAGATATGGAATCAACCAAAGTGCCCTTCAGCAGAAGAATGGATAAAAAAACTATGGTGTATATACACAATGGAATACTATTCAGCAATCAAGAAAGATGAAATAGGGTCATTCGCAGCAAAATGGATGGAATTAGAGAAAATTATTTTAAGTGAACGAACACAAGTTCAGAACGAGAAACAACACATGTTCTCACTCATATGAGAGAGCTGACTCAAAATTACAAGAAGGAAAAATCCTACTCAAAGGTCAGATCACATTAAAAGGGGGGGAGGGAAGATAAGAATGAGGTCAATATAAATAGACTAGAAATCGCTGTAATTGTTCTAACAAGATG
>VMDO01003812.1:68755-80500 GCA_007922755.1 Pedetes capensis
TGGAACCCAAGGACATATAGAAAAATACTATATAGTAAAAGATAGAGAAGACTTGGATGGGAAACTTAGATGGGAAGGGGGGGAGGGGGGAACATAGAGGAGGGTAAGGGGTAACCTATATGAATAATGCTTATCAAATTGCATATATGAAAATTGTCACAATGAAAAGCATGTCAAAATGAATCGCATTATGATGTACGTTAAAAATTTCTAATTAAAAAAAAAAAAAAAGGTTAGGATGTCATTGATAGAACACCACCTTCCAAGCCAGAAACTCCATTCAAACCTGACCCACTCTTTTAGGGAAATCTTCCTTTTTTCCTACCTGGTTCCATAGTCCCTGGGAGAAAACGTGGTATATTTTCTTGGTTTGTCTCTTCAGACTCTTGTAACTCAAAGATTTCCTGCACTTTTTCCACATTCTTTTTGAGCATCAACATTTCCAAGAATGTCGATCTTAAATGTCATCAGAAAAGGCTGACTGCCACCTGAGGTTTCCGCCCGTCCAGACTTGAGTGATGCTTGCTGGGTAGGGAACCCGGAACTGTCTCCCAGGAGTGCTGATGTGCAGGAACATACCCTGCCCCAGCACTGAGTTTTCACTGCCCCCCCACTCCAGCACCCCAGGAAGTGCCCTCAGGAGCCCATGGCCTGGCCCTTCTTCCTCATTTCTGTCTGGAGTGCTCTCCCACCTCCTTGTCCTTGAGCTCGACTGATCTCCTTTAGGTGTTTATGGAGAATTAAGTGAATCGGCCATCAGTGGACTTTCAGACAGCACCAGAGAAATGAATGGATGTCTCTCAAACAGACACTGCGGGAGATGTTTGGGTACCAGGTGCTTCCTATTCATCCTATGGCATCTCACATGTATGACTCTATTCCGATTAAAGACATGCACCAGAGGGATTACCTTTACTATTTTCAGATCCCATTGTAAAAAAAATATAAAAGGTCAGAGAGAAGAAATGCAAGATATATTTAGTATTAAATTTCTGAATAACTGTTGCAGATAAATATCTATGTTTTTGATAATGGCAAAATTGGTGCTTGCAGCTACTAGTCCAAGATTAATTTAGAAAGAAAATTTCCATTAAACTTTCAAAATAAGTATTAAGCAATAGCAATTAAAGTGATTTTTTTTTTAATCTTCAGACAAGGTCTCTCTAGGTTACCTGCCTCTGGCCTCAAACCTGCTATCCTCCTGCCTTGGCCTGTTGAGTCCCTGGGATTACAGGAGTGAGCCACCTTATCTGGCTAAAATGAGTTTAAATTGTAGTAAATATTTTCCTCTGGTGCAGCTTTTTACTTACAACAAATATTATAAGATAAAATTTATATATATAACCTTAATGACAAATATTAACTCAAATTGCTAAAGTAATGAAATTCACAAATAATTATATGGAGTTACCATAAAATTGATCCTTTTCTAAATCTTGTGTACATATATTTTTTTTTAAATTTAATCCTCACATTGACCCACTTACTTAGTATACTCACTATTACTTATTACTAGAGTGGCATATTTAACTTTCAAAATATATGTTAAATAGAGAACTTAAGTGGCATTTCTCAAATATTTCACATTTGCATAACATGCATTTTAATAATCTAAAGTCAGGTGTTTTAAAGAAACACAAGTATTTTTTCATAATGGAAAAGTAGTTATGCATGTGGGATATGTGTTTATGTAATTGTTCTATCTACCCATAACATAGGCCTTAAATTTACTTAAGAAATGTCCAAACATCCCCCATGTTACCAGAGAATTAAGTGAGCATTTTTATGCAGCAGGAACAGAGGCAGAGAATTCATATTTAATTCCAAAATTATAATTCCATGAGAACAAAATCAAACAGAAAGCTATGCATTTTCTCTATCCCATTAAACATAAAAAAATACCTATAAGGTAAAATTACCTTTCTTCCATTTTTAGTAACATGTAAAGAGTTTCTTCAAATAAGGCAACAAAGCATAGAGAATATCAAACCACTCAACGGGTTCGTGGATTGATGGATTGACTGAAAAGGTACCATGGGGGAAAACTAGCTTATTTTATCGCAATAGAAAATAGGAAAAGTAGGGCTTTGGGAGAATTTCTCTATTTCTAATATCATCGCTTACCATGTAAAAATGTGGTTCATGGATCAACAGGACTGACTTCACCTGGCCCTGTTAGAGATGCAGAGACCTGTGCCTGCTCCAGACCTGTTGACTCAGACTCTAGGCTCTAAGGAACCCACCAAATCTCTCATCTGAACATTCAAAATTGAAGAACACTGCTCTGGAATATAACAGTGTGCTACCTTGCTCTCATCCAAATTACTTTCTGAGTAGCTACTAGAGGGATTTGGGAGAAGGATGTGGCAATCCACTCCTGAGGCAATCTTAAAACAGTTAGCCATTGAGAACCCTATGAGGGTCACTCCGAGTCACGGCACCTAAAAACAACTAGAGGGATTAACAGATCTGGAACTTTTACGCCCCCTGCTTAAATCTCCTTAAGAGAGTGATGTTGCATTTATAACAAAACTCAAACACCCTGCCATGGCCTTCAGGGTCCTATGAGAGCTGGCGCCTGCCTCCCTGCCCACCTCATCCAGAGCAGCGATGTCGTGGGTTTGTTGTGCTCTGCTTAGACTGAACTTCTTCAGATTCTTCCAGCATCCTAATCACTTCATGCCTGCAGATCCACAAAAGCATGTTCCTACCGTGTGGCATGACTATTCAGAAGCTGCTCATGGTGTGACCTTGGGCAAGTCTCTTAAACTATGTCTCACTTTCCTACTCTGTAAAAGGGGTTTGATAATTATAATGCTTCCTCAACTGTTGAGTTAAATGACTTACTACATATAAGGTGCTTGGTTAAGGGCTTGGTATGTAGTACTAAGCAAGTGTTATCCAAGTACCACCTCATTATTTTTATTAAGCATTATGCTAAAACAGACATAGTTTCTATGAAGCCAACTCAATTAGAAAAAGGCAAATGACATAGCATATTCCTGAGAGAGGACTCTTAGGATTATTAGAGGCATATATTTTTTCCTCCTTATAAAAATTTTCACCTCTAACTGAACCTGCTGGCCAGCAGCTCATTGATAAATTAGCTACTGTGATAAAGCGAACTGTTTCATGCATCCACTGGGTATAAAGTTACTCAGAAAATAGGAGGCTACGTTCTGTAATATCCTCTAGGAAGATTCACCCTCCATGGACCAATGCAAAACAAAATAAGAATACATCTGAGTAAAATCTATTAAGTCCGAGGCAAGGTAAAGCACTTTCACCTACTCCTCATGCAACCAAGAACCCTCTGCTAGACTGGACTGGGCTGGTGCTCAGTTCAGTAAGAGACTACGTACACAGGGATGCTTCCACAGTAACCATAGCAACAGTCTCAGGCGGTATCCCACAAAGCAGCTGCTAGTGGTGACAGGAGCAGGACTAGATTCACACCCAGGTGACTGCCATCTTCCCCCTTGTTCTGCGCTGGCCTAGCTAAGATGGCCTTCGTAGCTTCATATCACTCCATCCAGGAAAGGAGGAGTTGTACCTCCCCTCTCTGCCTTCCTTGCAGCGAACACACACGTTCATGCTCAAGCAGCAATTTTGACCTCCTTATCTTTATGAGAACACTCCTTATGACCCATAATACTTCTGTTATGGAATGAGAATGAAGTGAATTGGTTGGAAAAGCTTTATTATACAAATATATGTGTGTGTGTGTGTTTGTGTGTGTGTGTGTGTGTGTGTATATATATATATATATATACATATATATAAAATCACAAATGGCCCCATATAACTTTAATGACTATTGCAATGCAATACTCTTTTAGTAAACTCTTTGTTGATTTGATAAAATATCTGAGGTCAACTTAAAGGAGGAATGATTTATTTTGGCTCCTACTATCAGAAGTTTCAGCCCAAGGTCAGCTGGCTCTTGTCTCAGTGGGCCTGAGACAAGGCTGAGTATCATGATGGTGAGGGCTCGGGGTGGATGAGGCTGCTCACCTCATGGCAGGCAGGAAGCAGAGAGAGAGAGGAAGTGGGGGAGAAAGAGGAAGAAAAAGGGAAAGAGAGGAGGGGATGAAGGAGGAGGAAGAGGATAAGGAGAACAGGAGAAGAGGAAAAGGAAAAGGAAGAAGAGTAGAAGTAGTAGTAGTAGTAGTAGTAGAAGAAAAGGAGGAAGAAGAGGGAGTTGTGGTGAAGAAGGGTCCAAGGGCAAGATCTACCCTTCACAGGTACACCCACCAATGACCCTCCTCCTCCAACTAAGCCCCACCTCCATTCAGCTAGGTGACATCAAGTCGTGTCCAACTCATAGTGACACTCATAGGGTTTTCAATGGCTGATTTTTTCAGGATTGCCTTGGGAGTGGATTGCCACGTCCTTCTTCCATTTTTGCCATGCTGGGAATCAAACCTGGGACCTTAGAGACGGCAGAGTGGCCTTCTACCAACTGAGCTAAATCCCAGCCTATTGATAAGCTTAGTTCCCTTATGATTTAATCATCTCTCAATGGCACCACCAGCTGGGCAGCAGGCCTGCAGCCTTTGAGTGACAATTCATAACAAATACATAGACATTACTTATAAATGAAGGGGAGAAAAGAGTGTGGGAAGAGAAGATTGCATAGCACTTTCCATTTTCCATCGCTGTTCCACAATCAACATTTCATTGAGCAGATTGACAGAGTTTTACAGATTAAATAAACAAAGCTAAATTTTTAGCCACAATCCCAGTGTCTCTGAATCCCCATGCCACGTTAGGTAATACACTCAACATTTCTCAGGATCTTTGTCTGTGAAAATTTTACTGTCAAAGAGGTAATTCATAGAATAACAAAAGTACAGTTGTGAAGATGAAAGAAATGTGAAATTGCATTATGGGAAAACTCCCGCCATGCAGAGGTAAACTTGCTATCATGGTTCATAAACATAAAAATCATTGACTATGTAGTTCTTTTTAAATGCAAACTATTGATTAAGAAAATTTTGTATATGACTAAAATGCTTGGGAGACATTGACCGCAAAATGTCAATTGCTCTCAAGGGAAATGATTTTTTTCTGTGCCTATTATTCACGTTACTGGAATTGAGATGCAATTACATGATCATTGCAAATATTTTATGTGAAAAATTAAGAGGCCACCTTTTATCTTAAATTCAAAGAGCAATTCATTGTACTTTCAGATTTGAAAATTTTGGAATATAAGCAAGAATTATTCTAACTACAAACCAAATTAGTATCATTTTCCTACCCATAAGATTCCTTAAGATAAAAAGAAAAGCTTCTGGGGGCACAGACAATAATCGTCTTATATTTTCTGAGTGAACAAGAAAGTGTTCTTTCCCATCTGCTATTGTTTTTATATTACATGCTATTCAGTAACAGATTCACATTTATTACTGTATTCCCATATATTCTCAAATCTAATCCACATCTCTTCAACAGTTTTAGAGGGCTACAAAACCAGATAAGGGTTGGAATTACATGTGGATTAGATTCACAATCAGGAGTTCTTGACCCAGATCTCAACGGAGAATCCAATCCACATGCAATTCTAATCTTCGTCTGGCTTTTGTAGCCCTCTAAAACTGTTGAAAGGGTGCGGATTCAATTTGCGAGTATAGGGTACGGGCTAACAAGACTATCCTATTATTCCCCTAGAATGTCTCTAATGCAATGAATAATGACATTTAATGTTCTGTGAGCATTTTTGGAAAAGAACTTCACCGTTATAATTGGAATATCCTAGGAAATAGATCCAGAGAGAATTTCAAATAATTTTTTATGAAGACTACAATGATAATTATATCTATTTCAGTAGAGCCTTATTCTACCACGATGCTGCTATACCCTACATGTTATTACTTTAAGGAACTTATATTAAGGTCAATAGTTCATGTGCAGATTAAATTGTTCATTGTCCCATGTTAGTATGATGGAATAATTATAGTAATTCACAACTAGGGAGAGAAGAGGCTTGGATGTTTGTTCAGTTATCCCAAATGTCCATGCTTGGTTGAGACTATGACAAGAATTTAAAAAGATATAATTATCAACTCACTGCCCATGTGTTATATGATATGGTTGTTGTCCAAAGATATCTATCCACTGTGAAAGGAGGTTACTGTGGAAAAAAGCCACTCTCCCATGGGACTGGAACATATCATCTGAGAACTTCTGGATGAAAATATCTACACACGTCTAAAGATAGAGTCAGATCAAAACTTCATCAGCATAAACATAGGGAGTAATTAGGTACACATCATTGATTTGTTATTGTAAATGCTACTACAGATTTACATTGATGACATGAATTCCACTCTTCTATTCATTTTATCGCCTGCAGCCGCAGCCCTGTGGCATCTGATCATCAGACCTTAGAAGCTAAGCAGGGTCGGGCCTGGTTAGTCCTTGGATGGGAGACCACCTGGGAACACCAGGTGCTGTAGGTTTGGGAGAAAGACCCAGCAACCCACTCCAACAATCAATCTGCCATTGAAAACCCTATGAACAGCAGAGAAATACTGACAATAGTGTTTCGCCTGTTGTACACAGGGTCGCTATCAGTCAGATACCGACTCGACTGCACCTAACAACAACAATTCATTTTACCTCCTATTCATTTTTCTTCAGTCTCTCTGCCTCTCTCATCTCCTCCTCCCTAAAATCAAATTAGTAGCAGAGTGACAGTCATGGTAATGACTAAATGTAGGCAATCCCCTTTTCTGTTATAATTTCTGTACAAAGATTTACTATGCATCAACAGACCGACCCAGAAACATCACTTTAAGTAACATATGCATCATCACTGGAAACCATTTTAACATAAAGCAGAAAGCAAACTGGCTCACCACGACTTCAATTTCTAAATCGTTCTTTCATGTCCTAGATAATCTTACAGGGAGTGTGATGTAATCTGGTTTCAAGACTTCAGGGAACATCACAAATTGTTAACTGTGTCTCTGGTGTGCACTGAATATTTCAATAACAGCAATTGGGTGAGAATTTATTATCACCAGCCATGCAAAAGTGTATAATGGAAACCACAATGCAGACATAATGCCCTGATTTTTTTGAAGATACAGTTTGAAGGGTGTATGAAAGAGGAATCCGTACTTCCGTGGGCTTATTCTGCATCGGAGGCGAAGTCTAGCTGATCATTTCTGAGAAGCACTTTGAGAATCTCTAAGAAGGCTCAAGCTTTCCATGTCAAAGACACTGTTGGAGAAGCTGACAAGCGAAATGCGATGCTGAATTCAATATGAGCAAGAAAGGGGGGAAGGAGGGGGCTGAGAGGGACTCTCCACTTATGCAATGTGGTCTTCCAACCCTGCCAAAATTTTAAAGTTGGTAGGACACTCTTACGCTTAAACACACGTCTAGGTAGCTCTGGGGATAAAACCTTCAGTAAATAAAGTACTCAGAGTGTTTAGTCAAGGGGGGATATTAGAGACAAAGAGAAAACGAGGTCAGTGTGAAAAATGGAGTGTATTCGTTTTTAAAAAGATAGTGAAGCATCTAAGGTAATAAATATGAGTTGCTGCTGCTTTAGTAAAATTATATTATAAGAAGAGGAAATAAAGACTTAATAAGTAATTAATCATTGGTGCTGATTCAAATACAGTGCTTAAATTTTCATCTTAAGAGATGTGTTATTTTATATATTTTTAATGAGTGTATAGAAGATGTGAGCGAGATGGCGGAATAGGAGGTCCCAGGTAACACTACTCCCCATAGAGAGTTCAACTAGCAATTATCCACACCCAAGAACACATTAGTGGAAGCCCTAAACATGGGGATAATTCTGAGTCATCTGTGTGGTCCACAGAACTGAACAGAAACACATGAAAACTGTAAGAGAAATGGTCTCATGTGGACTGCCTCCCCAATCCCTCTCCCCCAAGTACCACACCAAGGGATGCCCCAAAGAAAAGATATTGCACTTGCTGGCACATTGATCTTAGACTTCCAGTCTCAGACTGTGTGACACATTCCTACTACTTACAAATTATCCAGTCTATAGTATTTTGTTATAGCAGCACAGATGGACTGACACCAACTTCCTAAGTATAAAAAAAATAGGGCAAAGCAATAACACCTAAATTACCTCATTGTAGATGAACAAACTAGGAAGTCAGAGCTTCAGTGAGAATACGGTTTTAGAATAAGTTTGTCTGACTGTTGAAAAAGGACCAAGAGAGAGATTACCCAGCATGATCCTCCTCGTACCATTGGGGATGCTCATTCCCAGGCAGTGACTTTTCTTCAGTCACTGACAGTTGGAGGCAGATTTGAGATGATAAGTCAGCCCTCCCAGAGTTAAGTAGCTTGTCTCTGAAGTGAGACCAGAGATGGGAACAGGATGAAATAGGAGAGAGAGGAGTAAATTGTCAAGTTCACGGTCATGCCCCAGCTCAACAAGAAATTCATGACAGAGGAGCTCCCTAGATGAGAGACAGCTTTAACTTGCAATCCTTCAGAGTCGCTCTTTAAATGGTTCCAGCTTGCCCACAAAAACAACCTCTAGGAATGTTTACAAACTGTTATCTGAAAACCAGGCCTGATGGCACACACCTGTAATCCCAGTACTTGGGAGGCAGAGGCAGGAGGATTGCGAATTTGAGGTCAGCCAGGCTACATAGCAAGACCCTGTCTCATAAAACAAAACAGAAAACCAATTAAAAAAAAAAAAAAAACCTGCTGTGTGAGATAGCTTTTAGCCCTGTAGCCAATCCAGGTCACTTAGGAATAACTTTCTTATGTAACCATGTGGTTGTTGTTAGGTGCCATGGAGTTGAGTCCCACTTACAGCGCCTCTATGTACAACAAGGGCTAGGATTTAGCTCAGTTGGTAGAGTGCTGCACTGCAGTCTCTGAGGTTCTGAGTTCAATTCCCAGTCACCGCAAAAGGGAGAAGGGCCTGGCAACCCACTCCCAAGGCAATCCTGAAATAGTCAGCCATTGAAAACCCTATGAGGGTCGCTATGAGTTGGATACTGACTCGATGGCACCTACCAACAACAATACAACCAACACGTACAATGAAAAGAAACACTTCCCAGCACTCTTTCATGCCCAGCACTACATCAGTGCTTCCCTGCTATTCATAGGGTTTTCAATGGCTGATTGTTTTGGAAGTGGGCTGCCAAGTCCTTCTCCCAAACCCACAGCACCCAGTATTCTCAGGTGGTCTCCCATCCAAGGACTAACCAGGCTCAACCCCGTTTAGCTTCTGAGATCTAATGAGACTGGATGCCAGGGTGGTATGGCTGTAGACTATGTGACCATAGAACTTCCATCGGCAAGAGGTGTGCTCTCTCTTCAGTCTTAAGGAAATACTTGACTATATGTAGTTTTTTTCTAGTTTCTCTCCTTTAGAAACCAAGGTCGGGTTGTTGTTGTTGTTAGGTGCTGTTGAGTCAGTATCCAACTCATAGCGACCCTCTGTACAACAGGGGAAACACTATTGTCAGTGCTTCTCTGCCGTTCATAGGGTTTTCAATGGTAGATTGATTTTTGGGAGGGGGTTGCCAGGTCCTTCTCCCTGGCCTACAGCTTCTGGTGTTCCCAGGCAGTCTCCCATCCAGGTACTAACCAGGCCCGACCCTGCTTAGCTTCCGAGATCTGTCGGGATCGGATGCCACAGGGCTACAGCTGCAGGCAAGGTCGGGTAAGAATAAATAAAACTTGGCCCTCATACTGTGTCCACTGCAACTAGCAGGAGATCTATAGTTTCAATAAAGCTGATGCAACCTCTGAAGCATTTGTGCCATCTATAAATTTTTACCACCTCTCTGAGTTTGAAATCTAGACTATTATATCAGGTTCCTGTAGTCAGATTCTGTCAACACTCAAAAATCCCTTTGACCAAATAGCAGTATGTTTCAACCCAAATGGAGAAGTCAGCCTAATTAGGATGCTTGCAAGTTCTTGAAATCACTTTGCATCTTACAAAACTACTGCAACTGGGTATCAGTACCAGGCCAGGATTTTTGTAAAAGTACATGAAAACATATAAGTTCATAGCATACTTCCTATAAAATTGTTTGCACTGTGTAAGATGACAATCAACCCCCATCTATGAAAAAGAAGACTTCACAGTACTTTTGAAATCCTAAAAAGAATTTTTCAGAAAAAATGTCTTGCGTGGGGTCTCCTAGGGTCATGAGCTTATTCACACAAAGGTCAAAGCATATTATTTTTTACCTTTAATTAACAAATATTTGTATATATTCATGAGTTATCATGTGATGTTTTGGCTGTTGAAATATAAAAAGTTTTCATATACAGCAACAATAAATAATCCTAAATTAGATTTTCAGAACTTGCCAGCTCTTCTCATCAAATAGACACAAATTACTCACACCAATTTTATTGTTGTTGCTAGATGCCATAGAGTTGGGTCCAACTCACAGCGACACTAATAGGGTTTGCAATAGCTGATTGTTCAGGATTGCCTAGGGAGTGGATTAACATGTCTTTCTCCCATACCAATTTTTATTAGTATATACTAATTGTACAAGGGCTAGGATTTAGCTCAGTTGGTAGAGTGCCGTGCTGCAGTCTCTGAGGTCCCAAGTTCAATTCCCACCACAACAAAAATGGGAGAAGGACCTGGCAATCCACTCCCAAGGCAATCCCGAAACAGTCTGCCATTGAAAACCCTATGAGGGTCGCTATGAGTCAGATACCGACTGGACGGCACCCAACAACAACAACAATAATTGTACAAAGGAGTTTCATTATGACATTTCTACACAGTCATATTCACCCACTCTATTGCCCTTTCTTATCCCCTTTCCTTTTCCTTCCTTTTCCTCTTCTATATCCCTAAATAGTCTCCTTTCTTTCATGTCCTTTCTCCCCCCAGATTCCACATATGTGAGAGAAAAATGTGATAATTATCTATACGGTACTGGCTTATTTCACATAACATGATGATCTCCAGTTCTATCCATTTTCCTGTAAACAGCACGATTTCATTCTTCTTCATGACTGAATAAAATACCACTGTGCATCTATACATTTTATTTGTCCATTCATCTGTTGACGGCTACCTAGACTGATTCCATAACTTGGCTATTGTGAATAGAGCTGCAATAAACATGGGTGTGCAGCTACCTCTATAGGCTACCTCTACAGGTAAAATATTAAGTGATGCAGGAAACATCAAAAGAAGATGGGAAGAATACACAGAGTCATTATACAAGAAAGAATTGGTAGATGACCAACCATTCCAAGAGGTTGCATATGAAGAGGACAATGGTGTTGAAGGATGAAGTGGAAGCTGCCTTGAAAGAACTGGCAAAACACAAGGCTCCAGGAACTGATGGGATACCAATAGAGATGTTTCAACAAACAGATGCAGCACTGGAGGTGGTAACATGTTTATGCCAACAGATTTGGAAAGCAGCTACTTGGCCAACTGACTCGAAGAGATCCATATTTGTGCCTATTCCCAAAAAAAGGGGATCCAACTGAATGTGCAAACTATTGGACAATATCATTAATATCACACACCAGCAAAATTCTACTAAAGATCATTCAGAAGCAACTACAGCAGTATATAGACAGGGAATTACCGGAAAATCAAGCAGGATTCAAAAGAGGATGGGGAACCAGGGACATCATTGCTGATGTCAGGTGGATATTAGCTGAAAGCAGAGAATATCAGAAGAGGTCTATCTACGTTTTATTGACTACACAAAAGCATTTGATTGTGTGGATCATAAT
>VMDO01003812.1:80600-136288 GCA_007922755.1 Pedetes capensis
TGGGAATACCAGAACACCTAATTGTGCTCATGAGAAATCTGTACATGAACCAGGAGGCAGTTGTTCAAATAGAACAAGGAAACACTGAGTGGTTTAAAGTTGAGAAAGGTGTGCATCAGGGCTGTATACTTTCACCCTATCTCTTCAATTTATATGCTGAGCAAATAATCCGAGAAGCTGGACTTTATGAGGAAGAACATGGCATCAAGATTGGAGGAAGACTCATTAACAACCTGCGTTATGCAGATGACACCACTCTGCTTGCTGAAAGTGAAGAGGATTTAAAACACTTACTGATGAAGATCAAAGATCATAGCCTTCAATATGGGTTATGACTAAACATCAACAAAACAAAAATCCTTACAACTGGGTCAGCACGCAACTTCACAATAAATGGAGAAAAGATTGAGGTTGTCCAAGATTTTGATTTGCTTGGCTCTATAATCAACACCCATGGAAGCAGCAGTCAAAAAATCAAAAGACGCATTGCTCTAGGAAAATCTGTGGCAAAAGATCTCTTTAGAGTTTTGAAAAGCAAAGATGTCACATTGAAGACGAAGGTGCGTCTGACTCATGCCATGGTATTTTCAGTGGCATCACATGTTTGTGAAAGCTGGACATTGAACAAGAGAGACAGAAAAAGAATTGATGCCTTTGAATTGTGGTGCTGGAGACATCTATTGAATATACCATGGACTGCCAAAAGAACCAACAAATCTGTCCTAGAAGAGGTACAACCAGAGTACCCCTTGGAAGCAAGAATGGCCAAACTGCGTCTTACATATTTCGGACATGTAGTCAGGAGAGAACAATCCCTGGAGAAGGACATCATGTTTGGAAGAGTGGCAGGTCAACGGAAAAGAGGAAAACCCTCCACCAGATGGATTGACACAGTGTCTGCAACAATGGGCTTAAACATAAATAAGATCGTTTGCCTGGCACAGAATCGGCAAGTGTTTGGATCTGCTGTACATAGGGTCACTATGAGTCGGACTCGACTCAACGGCACCTAACAACAACAAGAAGATAGTAAGCTGACTTTGATTCTTTTTGTGTCTATAACCAGAAGTGTGATAGCTGGGTCATATGGAAGTTCTAGTGTTTTGTTTTGTTTTGTTTCTTTTGAGGAACCTTCATTCTGATCTCCAGAGTGGCTGGCCTAATTTACATTCCCACAGCGTACAAGGGTCCCTTCTTCTCATATCTTCACCGACATGGCTGGTTTTCCTTATAGTACATATTCTGACTGATGTAAGATGCTGCTTCAATGTAGTTTAATTTGCATTTCCGTGATGGCTAAAAATGTTGAACACTTTTTTGTGTATTTATTGGCCATTTGTACTTCTTCATTTGAAAATGTCTGTTCCTCCTGGCACAGTGACCCACACCTGTAATTCCAGCAATGAGGGAGACAGAGGCAGGAGGATCACAAGTTCAAAGCCAGAGGCAGCCCAAGTAATGTAGTGAGACTCTGTCTCAAAATGAAAAATAAAAAAGGGGCTTGCGGCAGGCAGCTCAGTGGTGAAGCACTTGCAAAGTATGGTCAAGGCTCTGGGTTCAGCTGCCCAGTACCACAAAAATAAATAAATAATTGAAAATAAAAGTTGCCCAATTCATTTGTCCATTTACTGATTGGATCACGTGTTCTTCTGGTGGTGGTTTGAGTCTTTTAAAAAATATATTCTGGATATTAATCCTCTATTGGATGAAGAGCTGGCAAAGATTTTCTCCCATTTTGCAGGCTATCTCTTTACTTCATCGATTGTTTCTATGCAGAAGCTTTTTAATTTAAATACAATCTTGCTGTTATTTCCTGAGCTATTAGAGTCCTATTTAGAAAGTCACTGTCTGTGCCTAGATCTTGAAGTATTTCCCCTGTTTTGCTCTAGTAGTTTCAAAATTTCTGGTCTTACATTGAGGTCTCTGATTCATTTTGAGTTGATTTTTACGCAGAGTGAAAGAAAGGGGTCTCGTTTCAGTCTCTACGTCTGGATGCTCAGTTGTCCCAGCACCACTTGTTAAAGAGGCTTTCTTTCTTTCTAATGTGTATTTTTTAGTACCATTTTTAATGTAAATAGAAGTTTTTAATTTTTCTCTCCTCTTGAATTGTTACTAGTACCCTAAAAAGAATAATGAAAGCAGTACTAGCCTATTATTATTTAAATAATCCCATTCAATTTCTATTTTCTGTTCCCTACTACCTGCTGAGAGTAATAGGTGTATGACCATAATGCCTGAATGGTTTGTATTATCCCACATTTATGACAGAATTATGGTCCATAAAGGTGAAATGATTTTTCAAAAATCATGCAGGGTGAGACTTCATTTTGTCCTCTGCTCTATTTCATGCCTAAAATTAGGTTTACACCCAGTCCTGCGGCCATAAATATGGTATTTGTTTCATGAATAAAGGTGAATAAACTCAGGTAGGCTGCTGCTTAAGCCTGTGCTTTTCCCTGCAAGGTGTGTGGCTTCATCTTTTGTCTGAAAGATGTCTGAACAATTATGTGATAAAATAGGAGCATAATTCAAAGTAAAAGAAGGCAGCACAGGATGGGGCATTCATTCTAAACTCAGTCTCACAACATCATCACAAAATGCATGCACTCTGCCCATTTTCATCATCTATCAAAGAAATTGCCAAGTATTACAGTTTACAATTAGTGCCATAGTCAACCGCAAGCACCAGCCCACAATCCATTAGATCGGCAATTTGCTGAGTATCACTGACACTCCTTCCAGATCAGTAGCTCCACCTGTTAGCCACCATCACCCAGTACTTCCACCATTAAGATTTATGGGGCAGTTATGTATGGCTCCTAAAGAGAAGAGGAGATATAATTCACCAGTAATTATTAATTATTATTATTAATTACTTTCTCTTGAGCCAGGGGTCTTTGTTCCTCCTGTGACCACAGCCACTAGTAATGGAACTTGCTAATAGTGTAGAGAGTTACCACATTTTCCATTGCTCAACTAGCCAACAAAATAACAAACGATAACACCAAAGAAAATGGTTTTCTACCTCGACAAAGCCTTTTGGTTGAATTGAAATGTGTACATTGAAACGGACACTCTCTAACTTAAAGGGATCTATTACAGACAGTGCCGATGTCCTCTCCTGGATGGTTTGGGAAAGCAGAAGACTTTGCAATGCTCAATTGTCTTCATGGACACGTGGCACCCTCAGTGAACTCCCCAATGACAGGTGACCCAAGCTGCCCAAAGTTCTACCAACAAAAGAGAAAACAAATTCATAACTTGCACAGAAAAACAAAGCTTTCCACCTCTTTTAAATTTTGAAATGACAACTCTATATTATAAGAAAATATTAGAGAGAGTTTTGTTCTCTGGAAGTTATAAATAGTGCCATTCAGACTGTGAGTATGACAGGATAATGGCACATCAACAGAAATGGTAATTTTCTCTCATGTTCTGAGGCATTTTCATCATATAGAAAACTCACCTCTTCCAATTCACTCTAAAATACTGTTTTTAAAGGGAGAGAGGTATAGGTCTGATCTTATTTAGTAAGAGTCACAATTATTACAGTAGCAGAAACCTCCTATACTGTTATGAGAATTCTTCATTTTGTAAGTAAGGTGGGTGATTCTGTCTCTCAAGGTATAACTGATGAAAATTGGAAAGTTGGGGTGATAATGGTTATTTCCATTGTAAGTGTTGTATTAAGATGTCAGAGGTAAAACTATTGTTCTTATGAAATGCAGAAATAAAAAAGAAACCTGAAGCAAATCTGCCTCAAAGATAAAGACATTTTCAATTGGAAACAAAAGGATAAAAACTATTTCATGTCCTCAGTTAAATCTGTAACCACTGTAAAATTTTAAAAATAGGATACATTGGCTATTATGTTACTACTTCCATTTTTAAAAATCTAGATATTTTGGCATTTACTGGAGATGTTTTGGCATTGCAAGAAAACAGCCTGTAACCATCTCAGGGCTTTTGGAATTCCTGGTTCTTCACAAAATAGTCTTAGATATATATATGGAAGTATTTGTTAGGAGTCAAGTTCAGAACATCTGTTCATGCAAACTCGCATCTCTGTGTTTGGATATGACCAGGGGGTCTAGCAATACTCACCCTCCTCCAGTTCCCTCTCCACCATGCAGCCTGCTTATAAAGTTATGTGGGAGGAAAAACACCATAAAAAAAAAAAAGCCTTGAAAAGCCTTAAAGCCAGTGGATGGTTTGATAATGGTGCATTGAGTGTACATCATATGTCTATGGGCAGCTTTCTGTCACGACTTGGGACAGATGCATCCCAGCCTAACAAGACTCAACTACAACCCTGTCTTGGTTGTCCTCAGTTTCCTCATATGAAAAATGGGGATAGAAAACGTATCTGCTTTTTAGGCCAGATGCAGTGGCGCATGCCTGTCATCCCAGCAGCTTAGGAGGTGGAGACAGGATTGCAAGTTAGAGACCAGAGGTCTGCATAATTTGGCAAGACCCTGTCTCAAAAGAAAAAAGTAAAACAATGGGCTGGGGGTGCAGCTCAGTGGCCCAGCACTTGCAAAGCATGCAAGTGCAAAGCTCTGAGTTCAACCCCTAGTACCACTAAATAAATAAATAAATAAATAAATACAAAAAAGGAAGTAAGGAAAATGTATCTACTTTTTAAAAAATCATACCTACATTACTTTTGTAACAATTAAAGGAGTTAACATTTGTAAACAATGTGGAGCAATGATTGATACCACCTCCACTGTCTTCCACAGCAGCTACAAGGTTTTACATTTTCATTAGCAATGTATGAAGTTTCTAATTCCTCCATATCCTTGGCAAAAGTTGTTACTTTCCAATTTTGTTTCTGTTTTAAAAACACAGGATCAAAGTATAAAACAGTATCTAAATGTCTAATGATTCTGAGCATCTTTTCCTGTACTTAGTGGCCATGTGTATATCTTCTTTGGAGAATTTCTATCAAGTCGTCTGTCTACTTTTAGTTGGATTGTGTATCTTTCTGTTTAGTTTTAGGAGTTTTTATATAGTTTGGATATTAAATCCTTATCAAATATAACTTGCAAGTATGTATTTGATTCCATTCTGTAGAAGCCCTCTTGTGTTTTACTTTGTTTTTGTGTTGTTTTATTTTTCTTTTTGCAATACTAGGGTGCTGAGCCCAGGGCCTTGCACATGGTAGGCAAGTACTCTGCCACTGAGATGCATCTCCACCCCCTTTTTCTTTTTTAATTTGAGTCCGGATCTCATTATGTTACACAAGATGCCTCTGGCCTCCATTTGTGATCCTCCTGCCTCAGCCTCCAGAGTTGCTGGCATTACAGGCAAGAATCATAATACCCAGCCTGCTTTCTTAATAATATTCTTTGGTGCACAAAAGTTTTCAATTTTGTTACAGTGAAACTCTCCCAGCTTTTTTCTTTTGTTTCCTGTGTCATTGGCATTACATCAAAGAATCCCTTTCCAAATATAAAGTCGTTAACATTTGCCCATATGTTTTCTAATAAAGTTGTCATGGTTTCATCTCACATGATTAGGTTGTTGCTCTATTTCGTGTGAATACACTGTGTGGTAGTAGCCAGGACCGTCCTGTAATTCTAATTAGAGTTGCATCTAGACCAGCATGGTATGTGTAACTGTTATACACACTACATAAGACTTTAGGACAGTGAACCAGGATTGAGATTTGTGGCTTCTTTATCCTCGGCTTCACTTTAAGGTATAAGTAAGTAATACATTTGAATTCATGGTTTTCTTTAATAGGATTGTCTATATATAATTTTTTATGTAATTGTATGTCTTGTTCAGAGGCAGATCATTCCACAAAGCTAATGATGCGTAAGCTGAGGTCTCCTAAACTTTTACAACCCCTTCCAAGACCCTGGGAAGGAGCTCACCAATGCACTCATTGCTCATGGGTTCTTGTCAAATTTGCAAATGTAAGATAACTTGCTGCAGTTGACTAATACTGCTCCCTATGGAATGGGACGTTCCTGTTAATTTTACCTCGTATCAAGGGTCCTTGAAATGGCCATAAATATTTTTAAAACCCAGCTAAGTGAAAGTTAGAAATAAATCATGTAAACTGTAATTTGTAAAGATATTTGGGAAATTTCAATTTTCTAAAATGTAAGAACTTAAGATGCCTGTGTACAGCCCTTTTTTTGTTATCTTTAAATTTATTTATTAAAGGACAAAGACAAAATTTGGACAAAAATCTGATATGAAGTAAAGGTGATAAAAATGAGCAATGAAACAAAACGATTTTATGTCAAGAAGAAAATTATAAGAATATCTCTTTTTCCGGTCCTATTAAAATCATTAATTATTGAAAAGGAAGAGAGAAATTATGAACAGAAATAATGAAGAAGATTTTGGTTTATTTCATAAGTCCAATTAATGGAGTGGAATAAACCATATAACCACACAGGAAAGATTTAAATTTCAAAAATGAGGAAAATAATACGAGATACATAATATATCTCAGCAGTGAGGATGCTGCTATTGTTAGGTGCCATCGAGTAGCATCTGACTCACAGTGACCCTATGTACAACAGAACAAGACACTCCCTGACACTGTTCTAGGTACACAATCATTTTTATGTTTAAGCCTATTGTTGCAGACACTGTGTCAATCCATCTGGTGGAGGGTCTTCCTTTTTTTGGTTGACCTGCCACTCTCTTGAACATGATGTCCTTCTTCAGGCATTGGTCCCTCCTGACTACATGTCCAAAACATATAAGATGGAGTCTGGCCATTCTTGCTTCCAAGGAGCACTCTGGTTGCACTTCTAGGACAGATCTGCTAGTTCTTTCGGCAGTCCATGGTATACTCAATTTTCATCTTTAGCACCATAATTCAGAAGCATCAATTCTTCTCCTGTCTCCCTTATTCAATGAAGAGCTTTCACAAATATGTGATGCAACTAAAAATACCATGGTGTGAGTCAGGTGCACATTCGTCTTCAATGTGCCATCTTTACTTTTCAACACTTGAAGGAAGTCTTTTGCAACATCTTTTCCCAATGCAATGTGCCTTTTGATTTCTTGACTGCTGCTCTTGTGTGTGTTGATTGTAGAACCAAGGAAAGCCAAATCTTGGACAAACTCAATCTTTTCTCCATTTATCATGAACTTGGGTACTGACCCAGTTGTAAAAGATTTTTGTTTTCTTACTGCTGAGGCACAAACCATATTGAAGGCTGTGTTCTTTGATCTTTATCAGTAAATGTTTCAAATCCTCTTCAGTTTCAGCAAGCAAAGTTGTGTATCTGTATAACACGGGTTGTTAATGAGCCTTCTTCTGATCCTGATACCACATTCTTCTTCATAACATCAAGCTTCTTGGATTATTTGCTCAGCATAGCAACTGAAGAGGTACAGGGAAAGGATACAGCCGTGACACACACCTTAACTCACTCTAAACCAGGAAGTGTTTCTTTGTTCTATTTGAACAATTTCCTCCTGGTCCATGTACGGATTCCTCATGAGCACAATTAAGTGCTCTGGTATTCCCATTCTTTACAATGATATCCATAATTTATTATGATCCACACAGTCAAATGCCTTTACGTAGTCAATAAAACATAGGTAGACATCTTTCTGATATTCTCTCCTTTTGGCTAATATCCATCTGGCATCAGCAATGATGTCCCTGGTTCCCTACCCTCTTCTGAATTTGGCTTGATTTTCCAACAATGAGGATATCAAACCATAATATTATATAAAATTTTTATAAAATGGAGGCTTTATTATTTTTAAGGTATGGTAAAGCCAAGAGGCTTACAGCCATACTAGCCACTCTAGCATCTAATCCAGCCATATCTTGAAAGCTCAGCAGGGTCAGGCCTGGTTAGTCCTTGGATGGGAAACTGCCTAGGAACACCTAGTGCCATAGGCTTGGAAGAAGGACCTGGCAGCCCACTCTCAATAAACAGCCATTGAAATAGCAGAGAAGCACTGACAACAGGGCCAGGCATGGCACTGTGTTGAGTAGTGTTTTGTCTGTTGTACGTTGGGTCACTATGAGTCACACACAACTAGACAGCACCTAACAATAACAGCAAAGCCAACAGAGTAGATGACTGTCATTGAAAAGATAGCTTTTACCCGCAGGTCCTAAGAGGAGTGAGGATTCCTCACCATGGAAGGCCACACAGAAGCACCAGGTATTTAGGAGACAGAGGAGTGAGAGAAGAAAACATAGCAAGAGACATTATTGTAGCTTCTGTAGCAAGGAACAGGCAAGACAGGGTGAAGAGGTTTAGGATCAGCTACTTTGAATGATTTCAGAGGGCTGAGTGTACAGGGCTCTCCTGGACTGTTACCTGGCCCCAGGGTATCAGCCAGGGTGTACAGTATAAGACCCTTGGAAGTGTCTGATAAAGGAGGTGGTTTGGAGGTATGGGTTTGCAATTGGTTGGTATTTATATGAAAATTATGCTCACAAAGGAGTAGCTTACTTCCTGTAGGAACTAGCTAACATTGGGAAGGGCTGGGATGTAGCTCAGTTGGTAGAGCACTGCTCTGCAGTCTCTGAGGTCCCAAGTTTGATTCCCAGCACTGTAAAAATAGGAGAAGGACATGCCAATCCACTCCTGAGGCAATCCCAAAACAATCAGCCACTGAAAATGCCAAGAGGGTCACTATGAGTCGGACAGGACTCAACAGCACCTAACAACAACAACAACACTAGGAAAGGCAGAGTCTCCAATATTTCAGATATCAAAGTTTCAGATATCAAAGTATCGTAAAATACAGAAAATAGAAAATGTGACAAATACAAAGAGGTCCTATATTGTTGTGTTATATCCACAGCTCTGTACTACAGTGATATGCAGTTTCTGGCTTACTGAGATGAATGTGTGATTTTACCCAAACATCATCTTATTTACAGCCTGTCTACCAAAAAATGAGAAAAACAAACAGCCAATTCTCTTGGCATTTTCATGGGCTTACTTGGCAAGATCTACTACTGTTTGTTTGGTTTAGTTTTTAGTGCATAAAGTAAAATTCCACAAAATTAAGCCAAATATTTCTAGCACACTAGAACTGAAATCACATTGAAAGGAATTTCCCAGGAGCTAACTGTTCAAAAGTCTCCAGTAGCCATTTTTTTTTACTGAATTTCTAGATGAGTTTGGTATTTGCTATGGTTAATTCCTCCTGCAGCCATAGCCCTGTGGCATCTGATCCTGTCAGATCTCAGAAGCTAAGCAGGGTCAGGCCTGGTTAGTATTTGGATGGGAGACTGCCTGGGAAGACCAGGTGCTGTAGGCTTGGGAGACGGACCTGGCAACCCACTCCCAAAAATCAATCCTCCATTGAAAACCCTATGAACAGCAGAGAAGCGCTGACAATAGTGTTTCACCTGTTGTAGGTAGGGTCACTATGAGTGACTTGACAGCACCTAACAACAACATGGTTAATTCCATGTGTCAATTTCACTGCTCAAATATGCAGTCAAATATTCCTGTAGATGCTTTTGTGAAGACATTTCTCAAAGATATCTGCTTAAGGTGGGTGAGACTCATCCAATTAGAGGAAGCCTTGAACAGAACAAAACGCCTCCTCCTCCCTCAAGAAAGGATTCTTCCAGGCTCCTGGCCTTTGACCTTGGACATTGCCATTTCTCCTGCCTTCAGACCCAAACTGAAACACTGACTTTTCCGGCTCTCCAGCTTATCAATTCACCTGGAAGGTCCTATGACTTGCCAGCCTCCCTAATAAATCTTAATTATGAGCCAGTTCCTTATATGTGTACATCATACTGGGTCCATATCTTTAGAGAGGCTAATACTTTCCTACTGAGGACTCATCCTTAATGAGACAAATAATTAGTGGGTTTCCCTAGTTTTTGCCATTTGAAGACTCAAATTTTTGTTAAGATGCCACCTGCCCCAACTTTGGGGTTCAATGGCAAATAATCCTATAACCACCAATAAAAGGTAGTTGTTTTTTTAAGTTTGTTTATTATTCCCCCAAGGGAACCAAGATATTAATAAACAAGTAAAATTACCATATTCTCACATGCTGGAACAAAAGTTGTTAACTCACGTCTACAACTTCCTTCAGGGAAACATTAGCCAGCGATCTTTCTTGGTGGTAAGTATTAAATGACACGTATTTAGGAAAAATACAGCACTGCCTATTTTTAATGGTTAAAAATCTACTAAGTACAATAACAATAAATAAGCTGAGTAAGTATGCCACTTCATGCAGACCACTAGACAGAGAACAAAGAGAAGAGAGAAAAATAATCATCAGGCCAACGGAAGCCATATTGGAAGGAGAAGAGGCACTGTTAGAATCACAGTAGAAGATAAACAGAATCAGAAAGAGAAGAAAATGCCATGATATAAAGGTGAAGAAACATTTTACATGTTAGAGTGAAAATTATAGAACTGGAAGACAGAAACAGAGAGCTCACGTGTACACAAAATTGAAGGTGCAAAAGAAATGTAGAGAAAAAGTGCACCCACGTAATAAAGTAACTTACTGATATCTTACTTCATACTTTGTGATTTCTTTTATGAGTCCCTGTAATGTTGCAAACCCCAGACTTATACCTGCCAAAATATCTGCCCCAAGCTCACACCATGATGGGCACCATGAGAATGTACTGGATTAGTATAATATCTCATGAGGCTCAACCAGTACTACCCAGTTTTTCTTTTTTCTTTTCTTTCTTTCTTTTTTTTTTTTTTTTTTTTTTTTTTGCACTGGGGTTTGAACCCAGGGCTTCACGCTTGCATGATCTGCAAGTGCTGGACCACTGAGCTGCACCCTCAGCCCATTTTTTTACTTTTTGAGACAGGGTTTCTCTAAATTACACAGACTGTCTCTGGTCTCGAACTTGCGATCCTCCCACCTCCTCTTCCCAAGCTGCTGGGATTACAGGCGGGCACCACTGTGCCTGGCTTACCCTAGATATTTTTTAAAGTCAGATGTTGATATTAAGCCCACAACAACTTTTGGAATTACTATGCCCGGGGAAGCTGCCATGTGACATAACATGCACTTTATAACCTGAAATCTACTATGATACAGAAGCATAATTTTATTTAATTGTAGACATTTCAACTAGCCCAGCATAGGCACTTCCCAGGTTAATAATGAGAAGTGGGCTAGTGTGTCCCATCTGTCACAGAGCATCCTGTCTCTATGTGATCTTGATGAATTCAGAAAGACTTAGTTACTGGAATAGAAGAGAAAAAAAAAAGAAATGTCTCCTTTGGCATGTAAAATGCTACTTTCAAATATTTGTTGTAGATTTTTGCACATATTCCAATCCTTGCTGTATAACCTTGTTGTCACAACCATTAAATGGAATCTCAGGTGACTTGGGAGTCATACTTCTTACTGTTAGGATTATTAGACTGAACACATAATGTAAGTCACAGAGTTCAATTCAAATTTCTGATAATATGTTTTAGTAAAAGTATGACCTATGCAATATTTGTTATACTAGTATTTCCATTTCTTGTTGTTGTTGTTAGCCTGCAGTCGTGGCCCTGTGGCATCTAATCCGGTCAGATCTCAGAAGCTAAGCAGGGTCCGCCCTGGTTAGTACTTGGATGGGAGACCGCCTGGGAACACCAGGTGCTGTAGGCTTGGGAGAAAGACCCAGCAACCCCCTCCCAATCAATCTGCCATTGAAAACTCTATGAACAGCAGAGAAGCACTGACAATAGTGTGTCACCTGTTGTCCATTCGGTTGCTATGAGTCAGATACCGACTCGACAGCACCTAACAACAGGTATTTCCATTTCTTATCTGAACTTTAAATTTACCTGGGTATTTTATTTGACAACTCTACTTGCAAAGCAAAGCCTCTTTAGTGTATCCAGTGTGTTAGGATGCAGCTTACTATTTTTTGAATACAAAAGTAGAAATTGTGTAGACCCCTCATCTTTTGTCAAGAACAAAAATGAAAAGACCATGGGCGGTGGTAAAGTGTAGAAGGGAAGACAGCACAGTGAGAAGCTGCTGGCCACAGGGGCTCAGCTGGGGCCACGGGAGGCTGGCCAGGTCAGCAGGAGATGACAATGGAAGGGGGAAAGGCAAGCTGGAGGAAAGATGTGCCCAGCCATGGGGCTGGGGTCGTAGCTCGGTGACAGAGCACTTGCCCTGGCATGCATGAGCCCCACCCCAAGGCCACAATAGAGGTATCTACATGGCAGGCAGTGTGTGGCCTGGGAAACAGGGCACCACAGGTTCTTTCTGGTTTATTTGACTTCACCCAGAATAGACAGCAGCACTTCAGATAGTTGGGGGGCGGGGAGAAAAACTAGACTCCAGGATCAGAACTCCCAGACTCTGTCCTCAGTGCTGCTACTGACTAAGGATGTCACTGTGGGCTCTTTGGCCATCCCTGCCTCTCAGTGGCTGAGTGTATCATGATACTATCTGTGCTGCCAATGGCCAAAAGGATCGAGTAAGATAAAAATGATAATCTGTGCAATCCATTACGCAAATACAATTTCTTAGGCTTATCCTATCACTGATTCTAAGAACAAACTATGATGATATTATCAAGACTAATTCTGAGACTGACACAGAGGAAAGGTAAAGAGATTTGATCTGACCCTTTTCACAAGTCAACACAATTATATACTGAGGCCCTAACTAGTTTATATGACTATTGTTAGACTTATAAGGGAAAACTCTTCTTCAACTCACTTAGCTCATCGAGTGAGTGATTGATTGATTGCAGTGCTAGGGGGGTGAATGTAGGACCTGGTATATGCTAGGCAAGGACTCTCCCATTGAGCTGCACCTCTAGTCACTTTTTATTTCTTTATTTTGAGACAGGATTTTGTTAAGTTGCACAGACTGCCTCTGGCCTCGACCTCGTGACCCTCCTGCCTTAGCTTCCTGAGTCCTTAGGTCTATGGGTGTGAATCATGGTGTTTGGTTCTTTCTTAATTTATTATGGGAGGAGAATTCTTATTTTATATTCTATGTCTTTCAGGAAAAGTAACTAAAACACCACAATATTGGCTCACTTTCCTTCCAACGCAAATATTTTACTTCTGTCAAATTTATATTCTTATACTCGATGAATTCAGGTTTCATCTGCCATTGTAGGAAAGAAGAGAAAGTTCACAACAAAATTTTTCTGTCCCACTATCAAAAATCTCAAAACAAGTGAAAAACAGGTAGATGGAATCAAGCTACCTCTATTGGTATTAATCATTTTAGATTCGAACGTTACTCAGGAAGCTCATTTTTTTCTTAAAAGGAACTGGCAAAACACAAACGCCCACAATAAACTCACATTATCTGAAAACCCAAGGCCCCATCTTTCTCAGGACCTGTTGGCTGCAGAAGGTCAGGGAAATGTTGAAAATGATTTCACATTCATTCGTTCAAGTAAAATGATGAAATAAAATGTGTCATGAGTGAGAAAGGCAGAATAGAAAAATAAGTTCGAGTGAGACTGTCAGATCTTGGTTATATTCCAATCTTCAGGGTATAAAATAATCGTGTTTTTCCTTGACATTTAGCTCAGTAATTAAACAAGCTTCTAATATTCAAATGCAAACTTCCAATATGTGAGAGGATTTCTTTTCATATATTGGTAACACTGGAGGTGAGACACATAATTCCATTCTCATATAAGACTCTCCCCTGGGAGGAACTGATTTGCATTATTCAGAGCCGGGTAGCTATAAATGACAGTCAAGGTTAACATAGTTGGATAAGACAAAATGCAAAGAGCAGGATGCTCCTGGGTTCCAGGTGTATGCCTCATGTCAGCCCTTTTCTGCTGAAAAACTATGGCGCATACCAGGGAGTGATGGACCACTTCTTATACAGCCACAGGCATGCACAATGCACAGTGATACAGTGGGCTCAGGTGGCAGATATGAATGAGTGTCTCCAATGGGCTGGGCATTGTGCTGAGCTCATGAGAGGTGGGACTTACATCTAAGAGATTGAAAGAAGGGAGGGATAAAGGAATTAAGTGCCTAGATTGTGTTAGAGATAAAGGACTCATAAGTGGTTTGAACATGGAAATTGTGAAGTGAAATAAAGAGTAATAGAAGAGGATTTCTCTTACATGGGGTGATTAGGAAATCTCTCTTTGAAAAAGGAACTTTTCAACTAAAAAAACAGATGTTTGGAAGGGAACTATCCATTGCCACAGTGTGGACAATATTCAAATTTTATACTAAGTTTTTTGTATATAAAGAACATGTCATATAAAGCCAGGTGTTGCTTGCTGAGACAATACAAATTTGGAATCTAAGACTGGACTCATAATGCAGTTTAATTTTAGTCATAACAAGGCAATGTGTTTAGAAAATGAACATAATAAAAAGGATAAAACAGTGCATAAACTTTTAGAGAGTATTGTTTAGGTGGACATAAGATAGACAACATGCTCCAACACCCAGGCATATGAAAGCATTTACTTAATAAGACTCCAATTACTCAGGAAATCACACCAAGACAAATGGGATCACATGAAATTACAAAGCTTCTGCACTCTGAATAGCAGAGAAATGCTATCAAAAATATTGCCAGAAAACAAGTCCCCCGGGCTGGCAGGCATTCAAGAGATGACTGTGGAAGAGTTGCCTCCTTGAAGTAGGGTCGACCTTAATGACAGGAATGGAATAAAGCCCCTGGGATCTCATTTGTCTGAGGTGGCATGACTCAAAATGAGAAGAAACATAGTGGCTGCAACAAGGGGCTCAAACATAGAAAGAGCTTGTGCATGGCTCAGTGCTGGGTAGTGTTTCTGTTGTATGTAGGGTCACTGAGTTGGACCCAACTCAGTGGCACCTAAAACCAACAATGAATGGAAGATTAAACCACAATATTCCCTTAAACCAAAGCCTCATAGAGAGCAAAGTTCTTACTCTCTTCAATTCTCTGAGGGCTGAGGACGGTGAGCAGGCTACAGAAAGTTTGAAGCTACTGCAGGTTGACTCCTAAGACTTAAGGAGTGAAGGTGTCTCCCTGACATAAAAGTTCAGGAGCACAGCAAGCACTGATGCAGAGTCTGCAGCCAGTTATTCAGAAGATCAGTTAAGATCATGGATTAAGGGGGCTGCAACACACAATGGATCTTTAGTGTGGGCGAAACAGCCTTCCATTGGAAAAGATGCCATCTGGGACTTCCATAGCTACAGAAGGGAAGCCAATGCCAGCCTTCAAAGCTTCAAAAGATGGGCTGGCTCTCTTACAAGGGACTGATAGACCTAGAGACGTTATATGGAAACCATGATCTTTTACCTTTCTGGAAATCCCAGGGCCCTTAAGATTTATACCCACTCTTCTACCTGTGCACTATGAATGGAACAGCAAAACCTATAGGACAGTGCGTCTGTTTACAATGTGGCATACTGAATATTCTCAGCCCATTGCTGAGACCTAAGGCTCAGAAAACGATTCTTTTCCAAATGTCACTGTCTGCTTACAACGCACTCGGTCCCCAGGGCTCTGATGAAGATGGACGATGAGGTCAATATGGCTTTGTGGTTGACAACACAATATCCATTCTACAGCCCACGGATCGAGGGGTAATTCTGAGCTTCAAGTCTTATGAAGAAACACATTTCATAAGACTATAGATGCCTTTGGCTCTCTTTGCTCTGATGGATCTGGGCAATGTAAATGGAAAACCTTCTGGGAAGGATCTACCTTTCTAGCTGCCATTCGTGATTGATGGAAGGAAGTCAAATTATCAACACTGGCAGTGTTAGAAGCTGAACCCAAACCTCACGGTGACTTTGAGGAGTTCAAGACTTCCACGGAGGAAGTCCCTGAAGACATGGCAGAAACAGCAGAAGAACCTGAATTAGAACTGGAGTGGGGAGATGTGTCTGAATTGCTGCCATCTCACGGTTCACCTGCAATGGCTGAGGAGCTGTTTCTTATGGGTGAGCAAAAAGAGTGGTTTATTGAGAAGGAATGCACTCTAGGTCACGATGCTGTGGACGTTGCTAACATAACAACAAAGGATGCAGAGTATGACATAAGCTTAGTTCATAAAGTGGAAGCAGAGTTTGGGGAATGCCTGATTTTGAAAGAAAAGTTCTCCTATGGGTAAAATGCCTTCAAAGAGGATTGCATGCTACCAAGAAATCTTTGGAGAAAGAGTCAATCAATAGAGCCAATTGCACTGTTTTCTTATTATGAGAAATCAAGCCAGCCACTTCAGCCCCAGGCATCCACCAACCTGACCAGTTGGCAGCCAGCAGCATCGACACAGGACCCCAGGGCTTCTCCTCCAACAAAAAGGTTAGGACTGACTGAAGGCTAAAATGATTCTTCACATTTTTTTAACGATGAACGATTTTCAATTAAGATAATGTACATTGATTTTTAGACCTAATGTTGCACACCTAATGGACCACAGATTAAGATAAACATTATTTTTACACCAGGTGCTCTGGGAGACCAATGTGTCCATGTGACTCGCTTGATTGGGATATTCACCTTATTGCAGTTGTCTGGAACCGAACTCACAGTATCTCCCCAGTGTTACCTGACTCTCCAGGCTTTGGGACAAATACCTACAAATGACTAAAAAAATCTAAGAATATCACAGGGTTAAAATCTAAGTAAAATTATCTTGCCTTATTGACCTACACCCTGAGTTTAACTTGACTTTTGTGGAAGTGAGTTACATTTTAGAAAATGAGTTACCTCAAGTTTGAAAGTTTTAGGGCTTAAAATTAAATGACTTCTTATGTCCTACAATGAATATAAGCCTGCAGCTGTAGCCCTGTAGTATCTGATCCCGTCAAATCTGGGAAGCTAAGCAGGGTCAGGTCCGGTTAGTACCTGGATGGGAGACCACCTGGGAACACCAGGTGCTGTAGGCTTGGGAGATGGACCTGGCAACCCACTCCCAAAAATCAATCTGCCATTGAAAACACTATGAACAGCAGAAAAGCACAATGTTTCGCCTGTGATACGCAGAGTCTCTATGAGTTGGATACCAACTCAATGGCACCTAACAACAACATGAATACAAATCATTCTTTTTTCTTTTCAGTACTGAGAGGTTGAACCCAGGCCATTGCACATGGTGAGCAAGCACTCTACCACCGAGCCACACTCCCAGCATTTTTTACTTTTTATCTTGAGGCAGAGTCGTGCTAAGTTACACAGGCTACTTATGGCCTCAGACTTGGGATCCTCCTGCCTCTGCTTCCTGAGTTTCTGGGACAGGCATGTGCCACTGCGCCTGGCTCTAAATACAAATCTTAAATGAACGTGAAGTATGCCACTG
Source organism: Pedetes capensis (assembly GCA_007922755.1). Classification (NCBI taxonomy): domain Eukaryota; kingdom Metazoa; phylum Chordata; class Mammalia; order Rodentia; family Pedetidae; genus Pedetes; species Pedetes capensis. The sequence continues at coordinate 97,837 of VMDO01003812.1, forward strand.
TGCTGGTGAAATTTCCTTGTGGTACTCAGTAGGATGATGATGTCTGCATGATTTTAACAATACTTGAATTTCTGAAACTGACATTTATTAGTGTTCTATTTTGTATCAACAACAACAAAGGATATAGAATAGTGTTTAGGTGCTGTTGAGTCAGGTCTGACTCATAGCAACCCAATTTACAACAGAAGAAACACTCCCCAATACTGTGTTATGCCCAGCACTACTGTCAGTGCTTCTCTGCTATGCATAGAGTTTTTGATGGCTGATTGTTTTTTGGGGGAGTGGGCTTCCAAGTCCTTCTCCCAAGCCTTCAGCACCTGGTGTTCCCAAGTGGTCTCCCATCCAAGTACTAACCAGGTCCAACCCTGCTTAGCTCCTGAGATCCAACAGGATTGGACGCCAACATCTTATGGCTGCAGGGATTCTATGCCCTAGGAAATTCTTATTAGGAATAATAACAACTCAATTCTACTCTCCAGAAACTCTTGATATGTTGTTGTTGTTGTTGGGTGCTGTCGAGTCGGTATCCGACTCATAGCGACCCTCATAGGGTTTTCAATGGCTGACTATTTCGGGATTGCCTTGGGAGTGGATTGCCAGGTCCTTCTCCCGACTCTTGATATAGGAGACACAAATTAGTAAGATGTAACATCGTGCAGTGTGATGTCAGTGCTGCCATCATACAGTGCATCCCATAATATGCCAGACACGGCCCCAGTGTGTTGGTATTCTAGCGCGGCTGGAGTGTCAAAGGCAGAGTGGCAAGAAGAGAGACTGGACAGGCATGCACTACACGGAGCATGCCAAAGGGTCTAGATCATTCCAGCAGCCACAGAAGGCTGTTAGGGACTTGTAAGCAAGGAACGGAGTGATGAGAATTGCAATTTAGAGAGCTCAACCTGGCAGGGGTGTGAAGAATGGTTTCGAGGAAAATAGTCCAAACAAGAAGCCATTACAGTAATGTCCATATGGAATTTTGATGACACAGGACAAAGCATGATTAATAGACAGCATGGAGACAATGATACTTTTTAAGAGCACAAGTTGAGAGGATTTCCCTGATTGATTTCATCTAATGAGAGGGTATAAAGAGAAAAAGGATCATTTCCCAGAATCCAACTCTGGCAAATGGATGCAGTGAAGTGCATAAATTAAGACAGAAACAGAGAAGTTAGAAGGAGGAACATATTTTTTGGTTTGACTGTGGGCATACTGGCAGCGACGTCTTGGGCATCACCCAAACTAAACTTTACCACTGAAGGGTGGAGGTTTAGGCACCTAAAAGTCAGGAAGGAGGTCAGGGTCTGAGGTGAAAATTTGGACCTAGCCTATAATCAGCAGTCGAAGAAAGAAGTGATAGGATTGTCCAAATGTAGTTGTTGTTAGGTGCCATTGAGTCGTGTCCGACTCATATCGACCCTCATAGGGTTTTCAATGGCTGACTGTTTCAGGATTGCCTCGGGAGTGGGTTGCCACATCCTTCTCCCACTTCTGTGGTGCTGGAAATCGAACTCAGGACCTCAGAGACTGCAGAGCAGTGCTCTACCAACTGAGTTAAATCCTACCCCTGTCCAAATATAGTGAAAAAATATATGGATCCAGGATGAATTTGTGGGAGGCACCCACAGGTGATGAGCACCCAAAGGTGGGGCAGGCAGGTGAGCCAGGCTGTGGGGAAATGGAGAGAGAAGAAACACGTTGCCAGAAATAGAGGGACAGAAGGTCGCCACAACCTCTGGGTAAGATCGCACAAACAATTCTACACTTAAAGAAGGGACTTCTCATTCTTTACCTTTAAATATTAAATATATTATGACGTCATTATTGTCTTTGATCTGTCATCTTCAACGTGGAGAATGGGGCATGTCTGGGAACAACTAATTCAATTTAAAATGTAGCAATCACCTGGCACAGTGGCAGGAGACTCAGAAGGTGGAGGCAGGAGGATCTTGAGTTTGAGGCCAGAGGCAGCCTGGATAACTTAGCAAGACCCTGTCTCAATGTAAAAAATTTAAAGATGGGGAGCAGGGAATGGAGCTCAGTGGTAGAATGCTTGCAAAGTACACAAGAGGCCTTGGGGGCAGCCCCGCAGTAGTGCCTACATACAAACATACGTGCGTACATAAAATGCAGCTCTCTCTCCAGAAATGTCACTTGCTATAATAGAAAGGCCTACAGCCATAGCCCTGTGGCATCCAATCCTGTCAGATCTCGGAAGCTAAGCAGGGTCAGGCCTGGTTAGTACTTGGATGGGAGACCACCTGGGAACACCAGATGCTGCAGGCTTGGGAGAAGGACCGGGCAACCCACTCCCCAAAATCAATCTGCCATTGAAAACCCTATCAACAGCAGAGAAGCACTGGCAATAGTGTTTCGTCTGTTGTACATAGGGCTATCATGAGTCAGATACCAACTCGAAGGCAGCTAACAACAACAATGTATATGTTGTTTATTGTTCTTGAGTGTCATCAAATGGATCTGACTCATAGTGACCTTATGTACAACAGAATGAAACACTACCCAACGCTGTGCCATACACATGATCTTTTTATGTTTGAGCCCATTGTTGCAGACACTATGTGTATTCTCAGTTCGAGTTATGCCAAAATAGCCAAAGGAGGTCTCAGAGGCTTTACTCCATTCCCATCATTAAGGCTGACTCTACTTTGAGGAGCCAAATCTCCCCCAAGCATTTCTTGAATACCTTCCAGGCTGCGGGCTCATTTTCTGGCTCTGTGTTTGACTTCTCTGCTATCCATACGGTTTTCAGTGGCCAACTGTCTTGGGAGTGGGCTGCCAGGTCCTTCTCCCTAGTCTGTCAGCTCAGCTGAAACCTGGCCACCACGGGCGGCCCTGCTGATACCTGAAACACAGGTGGTGTGGCTTTCAGCATCACAGCAATATGTGAGACCCCACTGCCCCACAAGATGACAGACTTTTGGCCAAGTTCCCCACAAGCTGCTCTTACTTGGCCGAGTACCGTGGATGGGAAGTGACTGCAACAGCCTGAGCAGGCGTACACGCAGCTGCACACCGACCTTGAACTAAGGACGCTTAGCAGAGGGCCTGCCCTTGCACACGTCCCTTCCAAGTCCCTGTGGGGACCACAGCAATGAATGAACAAAAGGTCCTGAGCATTTGTCATGTTTACAGGAGTATATTTTCCATGTTCCTTTTGTTAAAAAAAAAAAAAAGAGCTTTCAGTCTCACATAATGTGGCTTTATCCATGAATACGTGATAAATACTATTATGTGAAAAATATGCATAACCTGCAGAAAGATCTTCACACATTTTTGCCACACAAGAGATGTATTATTTGTGCTCTTGAATGTTCCAGCAAGGAGCTCAGGTGGCTCACAAACACACCAAAATATGTGACAGTAAAAATAAGTAGAAGCTAGCGAAGTTTTCTAACAGAACAGAGGTAAGATGAATCCATCCACTTTCTAGCAGTCAAGGCAAAGGAGGAACTAAAACGAGGGACTTATTTATAGCACTGGGGGAGCAGCACTAAACTTCCAGTAAGAGAGCTGGCATGGCTATTCTGAAATTTCTGAAATTGGGGTTTTCCATAATCTTAATGTGTAATAAGGGCGGGGATTTAGCTCAGTTGGTAGAGCGCTACTCTGCAGTCTCTGAGGTCCCGAGTTTGATTCCCAGCACTGCAAAAATGGGAGAAGGGGCTGGCAATCCACTCCCAAGGCAATCCCGAAACAGTCAGCCATTGAAAACCCTGTGAGGGTCGCTATGAGTCGGATACCGACTTGAAGGCACCTAACAACAACAAATGTGTAATAAAGGGTTCATCTTTTGCATTTTTATATCATTCAAAAGAACAAAAATCATCCTTTAACAGTGGATTAGTCAAGAAGAGGTAAGGCCATATTTCACCATTAGAGCCTAGTTTGCCAACCCCTGGTCTGTTTGTTGTTATTGTTAGGTGCCATCAAGTTGGGTCTGACTCATAGAGACCCTATGTACAAAGAACAAAACACTACTCAACACTGTGCCATGCCTGGCATTATGTATGACAGTGCTTTTCTGCTATTTATAGTGTTTTCAAAGGCTGATTATTTTGGAAGTGGGTTGCCGGGTCCTTCTCCCAAGCCTATAGCACTCGGTATTCCTAGGAAGTCACCAGGACTAGGAAGTCATCCAAGGACTAACCAGGCCCAACCCTGCTTAGCTTCTGAGATCTGATGAAATTGGACACAAGGTTGGTATGGCCATAGACAACCTTGGTCTAGTTATTATAACACAGTATTATTTTATTCCCCTCCCCACACAATATATAATTTATATATTAATATCAAGATAGAAGGCTAAGAATAAAGTTCTCTAAGTCCAAAGTGATATTTTGTCATTTTAAACAAAAAACAAAGCATCTAAAAGTAATAAAAAAAATTATTATGTCTAGAGAGAACCTTTATATAATGTGAGGCAACTTTTTTATATTCTCTGTTGGAAGTTTTAGAATTAAGTACCAAGATAACTTACATATAAATATTTTTTGCCATCTTTTTTTTTTTCCCAGTACTGGGGGTTGGACCCAGGGTCTCGAGCTTGCATGCTCTGCAAGTGCTGGACCACTGAGCTGCACCCTCAGCCCATTTTTCTTATCTTTTTTTTTTTTTTTTGAGACAGGGTCTCACGAAGTTACGCAGATTGCCTCTGGTCTCAAACTTGTGATCCTCCTGCCTCTGCCTCCCGAACTGCTGGGATTACAGGCGTGCGCCACCACGCCCGACTTTTATTGCCATCTTTAAAATCATTTTCTTAACAAATTCTTTCTCTTTATCTGTGTCTGATTTAAATGTCTAGTTGATTCTGAAATTGAGCCAATCAATATATTGAGGGTGATTTGACATTTTTTAAATTCTTCATTTTATAGATATCATTAATAATTGGTAAACATATTATAAAAGCTTGAAAGTACAACTCCTATTTCCTGAGGCTTTACCGTTCACATTTCAAATGTAGACATTCAACAGCCTGTAGTTTACTCCTCCAGTCTACATGCAAATAGTCCATGTGATAGTTCATACCCAAAACTCTTAGTTCAAATGATCTCGGTAATTAACTCATCTAAATGAGTCCCCGGGATGGGATTTAGCTCAGTTGAGGACCGGAGTTCAATTCCCAGCACCGCAAAAATGGGAGAAGGACGTGGCAATCCACTCCCAAGGCAATCCCGAAACAGTCAGCCATTGAAAACCCTATGAGGGTCACTATGAGTCGGATACCGACTCAACAGCACCTAACAACATCATCAAACGAGTCCCACCTAGTCATCCTAAATCTAGCCCACGTGGAATTTCTATATGCATCTCTCTCAAGTTTAAACTTTTTATATTTTTCAGATCCAGTATATTTTTGCTAGTATGTGAACTAATATATTGTTTCTTCAGTTGTTAAGCCTAAGCCAGCCCAAACAACCTGAGTGCACATGAGTTATCCAGTTCACCTCTGTCCTGTGAGAACTTCAATTATTGGTTATTGGAGATCCTCACTAAATCTCTGGTCAGTATTTCAGTTCTTCCCTGTGCCAAATAAGCAAATGTATCTGATTGTCCCAAACCTTACTTTCCTTCTTCTGTTTCAGTAAGGCAGATTTCCCTCCTCACACCAAAGGGTCTTCCTTCTGCCTAATCTTTGGAACTTCCCATCTATGAAATCTGTTTTTTGAAATACATTGAGAGTTTTTTGACGTCTTAATACCTAATAAATTTGATAAACATTCCATGTGTGCTTGAAATAAAATGTGTCTTCTTTCACTGTTCAATGCATAAATCTTTTATGCTCTTTTAATTCTATTTTAAACACATGGTCCATCTGTTCTAATACCCTTGCTTCTGTTCAAATCTGTAATCCAGTAGTACTTTCTTGCTATTCTTCTTCTTCTTTTAACTGATTGTGCTCCTCTGCTGTCTTGTTATTTTGACCCAAGAGCACATTCTGTCTCAGCAGGTGGAGTCTATCTGTGGAATAAGGATGATTTCACTCTGGTTTTTATTAACCTAAGTCTCTGTAGCAGAGAGCCAAGAAACTTAAAATTATACATAAAAGCATATTAAAAGACATAGAGGAAACTGAAACAAAGAAATACGATGGCTATTCTTGCAAGCTTGCTGCATGGCCCCAAAGGGCGCAAGGGTGACCCTATGTACCTACACTGGACCGTAAGAGCAGAGGAGCCTTGTCCACCAGAAAACTACTCAGTACTCCCCAAAACAACTCTCCAGCCCATTTCCCACCTGTTGGCCCTAGGAAGAAACAGCAGCAGGAAGATCACTCCTTCACCCATGCTTCCTAATGTGGGTGCCCAGGGCACCCTCATAAAATACAGACTGCGCATCAGGAGACTGGTGGGGGGCCGACATTTGGAAGTTCCCATAATTCCCCAGGTAATGCTCATGCTGCTGGTCTAGAACACGTGGACTTGTCTAGGGTGGAGTAAATTTTTCCAGTTTGGAGATGGTCAGAGCGCAACTTCCCAAAGAAGTTATTGTTTCCTGCTTTCTTCCGTTTTCTCACTTGCTCACAGCGAGCAGACAAGAGCTTCTGCACTGGTTGTCTGTCTGGAGGACACTGGGACCACAGGCGTTCAGGGCAAATGTGGAGGTCAGCGTCATTCATCCCAAGGCAAAGTCAGAGAAGAAATGAATGTTCCCCAAATTCCACTGCTGTACAGCTACAAGAGTCAACTTCTGACCTAAGATGAAGCCATGCTAGACAGGCTGGATGGGTGGGTGGATAGATAGATACAGATATACAGATAGATAAAGAGGTATAGATGGACAAATAATGACAGAGAAGGATGCATATACAGATAGTGTATCTTTCCCTCTCTTTCTGTATTTGTGTCTCTCTCACTAAATACATACACATACACATCCCAGATGTTTCTATGTTTCTTTTTTACATATCTTTCTTCTTCTTTAGTTGCTCAGTAAATCTTCTGGGAAATAAAGAGAAGCAAACCAATTCAGCACCTTGTAGGGTCCACTGTTTCAAACAGCCACATGAACAATAATTTCTCATCTCCCAACATGTATGACTCATCTCTCCCAACTCCTTTACAGACAGTCTCCTTAAGAGTTGTCTATATTTTCTCATTTCTTTTTCTTTTCACTTCCAATTCACTTTTTAACCCTTCAAACTGGCTCTTGGGGCTGGGGTTTAGCTCAATTGGTAGAGCGCTGCTCTCTGCACTTTGTGAGGACCCAGGTTCAATCCCCAGCACTGCAAAAACAGGAGAAGGATGCGGAAGCCCACTCCTTAAAAAATAGGCCTTTGAAAACCATGTGAGGGTCGCTATGAGTCTCACCTCACAACAACAAATCAACTCTTACGTCTATCAGTGCCACTAAAACAGAGCTAGCAAAGATCACCAAACAATGCACATCTCAGGGAACACCACATGATATTTTAAGGTGATGATCACATTTGGAGGCTCTGTAGTTAGACCCCTGGCATGAAGTGTTGGTGAGGATTAAAGGACTAAGGAGGATGAAAATTTTTTTATTTACTTATTTATTTTTAGTACTGTGGGATTGCCTGCAGCCGTAGCCCTGTGGCATGCCATCCCATCAGATCTCAGAAGCTAAGCAGGGTCAGGCCTGGTTAGTCCTTGGACGGGAGACTACCTGGGAACACCAGGTGCTGGGCCTGGTTAGTCCTTAGATGGGAGACCACCTGGGAACACCAGGCGCTGTAGCCTTGGGAGACAGACCCGGCAACCCACTCCCAAAAATCAATCTGCCATTAAAAACCCTATGAACAGCAGAGAAGCACTGACAGTAGTGTTTCGCCCATTGTACGCAGGGTCACTACAAGTTGGATACCAACTTGACAGCACCTAACAACAACACTGGGTGATTGAACCCTGGGCTTTAATCATGCTTTGCAAGCATGCTACCACTGAGCTGCAACCTCAGCCCATTTTTTCACTTTTTACTTTGAGACAGGGTATCACTAAATTATGCAGGCTGCCTCTGCACTCAAACTCATCCTCCTCCTGCCTCCACCTCCTGAGTTGCTGGGCTTACAGGCCAGTGGCACCGGGCCTGGCAGGAGAATGAACACTTTTATGATGGTGGTTAACACTGTAAGCACTTAGCCACATAGCCGCTATGATCTCATCTGACTCTTCGTCATCACTCAATCCCCAAAATATTTCCACTTTGGCTTCTGGGAACACATTCTTCCAGTTTTCTCCCAGCTTTTAAATTTTCCTCTCCATTTTTAAGCTTCATACTTTTCTAACTGGCCTCTGGAGAGCAAAGATCTTCAAGTTTACATCCTGTGAGCTGTTTCAATCTCATTCTAAATGGCGCCTGTAAATAATCTCATCAGAACCCACTGCAACAATTATCTCTTCTGTGTAGATGCCTCTGTTTTATGTTATCTCAAGCCTAGACCTCTTTTTGGACCCTCAGTTTGAGATCATAGGGAAGAGGTATTTCAGTAAACATGCAGGTAACAACTAGAAAATAACTTTTAGAAATGATTCTATTTACAAAAGTCATTAAATGTACAACTAGAACTATAAAAAATATATGTGAAAGAGCCTGTTCAATACTAGTAAGAGAAAAATGAGGTAATCCAAATTAATGGAAATATATAATATGTTCATGGATTCTAAGTTATTATAAAGTTATTAAGTATCCCTCAATTTATCTACAAGTCTAATGCAATCTCCATCAAAATCATTTCAGGAAAAGCAAGGCCTACCAGTCATGACAAGTTCAAGAAGTAAAAAAATACGGCTTATACCGCCAAACATTAAAACCTACTATAAAGCTTCTGAAACTAAAATCTGTTTTATTGTGAGATAGACAAATAGACCAATAGAACTGAATAGAGCCCATGAACGGAGACAACACCTGTATGGCCAAGTTTCATAACAAAAGCAGCACTGCCAAGCACCAGAAAAGAATGTCCGTTTCAATAAATGATGGGGTTTAGGATACATAGTAGAAATGAGAGGATATTAACTCCTGTTTCTCCATGCACAAGAATATATTCCACATGGCTTACAAATCTAACATTATCTAGAACAGACAACAGGAGAACATCTTTGTGAGTTTGATATAAACAAAGATTTCTTAAACATGTCACACACACACACACACACACACACACACACACACGAAAACTACCAGCAAAGAAAAAAAATTGCTTTAACCTCACTATTAATTGGATGAAATTGAATTGCATTGATGAATTCATGACATTAAAAATTCCTTTGTAATCCCTTCTCTGGTCTGTGAGGTATATCTAGATATCTTGACACAATTTATTTACAGCCTAATTCTGTGACAAAGAACATTCTTAATAGGATTTCGATTCTTTTATATTTATTGAGATTTTCATGGCCTGGAACATGATTCTATATTGGTAAACATTCCCATATGTATTTCTGAAACAATCAGCCATTGAAAACTCTATGAATACTAGAGAAGCACTGTCAGATACAGTTTGTGTCAGGCATGGCACAGTGTCAAGTAGTATTTTGTTCTGTTGTGCATAGGGTCACTATGAGTCAGACCAGACTTGAGGACACCTAACAACAAATATATATACATATATATACACATATATATACATATATATATACATATATACATATATATATAGTTTTGGTTTTATAGTTATATAGTTATAGATGTGGGCTGGGGTTTAGCTCAGTTGGTAGAGCACCTGCTCTGCATTCTCTGAGGACCCCGGTTTGATCCCAGTCCTGTTAAAATGGGAGAAGGATGTGGGAGTCCACTCCTAAAAATAATCCTGAAACCAATCAGCCATTGAAAACCCTATTTGGGTCCCTATGAGTCAGACCTGACTCAACAGCATCTAACAACAACATAGTTATACATATATATATACACACATAGTTTTACATATATACATATATAGGTATATGTATGTGTGTGTATATATATATGTGTGTGTGTATATACACACACACATATATAAAAGTTCTACATATATATAGTGTATACATATATATATATACACACACATACATATGAAAGTTCTACATATATTGCATGAAAAGTGTTGCCAATTCTAATTACAATCATGGGGTTTCTTTGGTTTTGTTTTCTTCTTTCAGTTCTATCACATTCTTATTTTTTTTTTCCACCCAGTATGGGTCATGCTGAACCCAGGGCCCAGCACATGCTTTGCAAGTGCTCTACCACTGAGCCACATCCCCAGCCCCCTTCTTACTCTTTATCTTGAGACAGGCTGCCTCTGGCCTCAAACTCCTGATCCTCCTGCCAGCGCCCCCACAGTTGCTGGGATTCTAGGCATGTGCCACTGAGGCCAGCAGCATCACGTTAATTCTGTCATTAGCTGAACCCACATTTAGGAGGGCTATGTTGTCTTGATGACTTGATTTCATTATCATTAGGAAATGTACTTTTTAATCTCCAATTATACTCCTCATTCTGAACTCTGTAGTAGATGTTTATAACTGTAAGTCATTTCAGCACTCATTTTGAGTATAAATTGGACTTTTTAATCCTAGAAACAGGGCTGAGACACCTTGGACACAGCCTTCAGTTTTCCACCTCCTCCCAAGTCCTCAAGGTGGTCAACCTACTTGACTCACCACACCAACACCCATCCCTTGCATGGCCCACCTGAATATGCCAGAGTAACCACCTCTGGTCACAGAACAATTCCATGCAGCACACACCCGAGTGGTGTTAACCCACTAGCTGGAACTCCCTGCAGGAAACCAGCTTGAGTAACACCCTGATCCCTATTAAGGTCTCAGCCCTCAATTCCTCCCCTCCTTTCCTTGTGCCCCATCCATGGGTGGAGCACATAGATCCCTGCAAGCTTTCTTCCCTACTGGCTCTGTAGCCTGGCTATGACCTGACGGCTGAACCTGTAGATAGCACATGGCCTCTGTCAGTCTGTGTGATCTGTAGTGTTGTCTCCTCTGTGCCTCCCCTGAGCCCTGCATCCAAACCTCTCCCCTCCCAGCCACGGCTCTCCAAAAGAATGGCCAAGATAAGAGTCACAAGGTTGTGTGACATACAAACAGGTTTCCTGTAAATGGGACCCATGCCCACGGGTTAGACATGTAGGCATTAGACCATCTGCCATGATGAAGAAGTATCCCATCAAAGGTACACCGTCCACCTCCAGGACAAATGCTTGACTCCTATCAGGGCATAGCTCGCATTTATACTCAATCTCCAGAGAGATCTCAAAACCAAATGAGAGGAAAATGCAACAGGAATCAGTCTTGTCTGATGATAATATAACCAATTTTCTTTTCAGTAGTGAGTGCCTGTTGTGTCATTTTCCTTTCATTCAGTTCCAGCCTACCTTTGTCTTTCTATTTGAACTGAATCTTTTGGAGATAACCTGGAGTTATAATATTTTTCCTTACCCAGTTTTGCAATCCCTGCTTGTGGTTAAGAGTCCATTTTGCCTGACATCTATTTTACTTCTACATGTGCTATAGAGACCAAAGTACATTATTTTGGCTAATATTTTTCCTTTAATACTTTAAAGGTGTCACCCCACTTTCTTACAGCTTGCATCATTCCTCATGGGAAGTCTATTCTCATCCATAACTCTGTTCCTTTCAGGTAACATGTCATTTTTCTTGAGGCACATTTAAGATTTTCTTTTTATCGCTAGGTTTTGAAAATTTGCTTCTGATAGTTTGATTTTTTTTGGTTATTTTTCTACACAAGCATCTTGAGCTTCTTAAATCTGTGGTTTTATAACATTTTTGTCATATTTGGTAAATTTGAAACCATTATTTTCAAAACGATTTCCCTCTCTCTCTCGCTGGCACTCCAATTTCATAAATGATTGCCCACTTGCGATCCCACAGCTCAGTGAGGAATGGCTCGCTTTGTTTCACTCTTTTATCGCTATGAGTTTCGTATGGGATGGCTTCTCTTCCTGTATCTTTGTGATCACAGGTCAGCAGTGTCTGAGATGTTAATTCCATCCAGTCTTTTTTATTTTTGTAGTGCTGGGGGTGTGACCCCCGGGCCTCACACATGCTTGACAGGTGCTCTATCACTGGGTTGCACCCCTAGCACCATTTTTAGTTTTATTTTGAGACAGAGTCTTGCTAAGTTGCTGTCTGTGGTCTCAAACTTGTGAGTAACTATGATTAGAGGTATGCATCACCATGCCCAGCTCATCTAGTCTACTTATTATTTTGTATGATTTTCCTCTCTCTCTCTCTCTCCCTCTCTCTCTTCCTTCCTTCCTCTCTCCCTCCCTTCCTTCCTTCTTGCTTTTTCTTTCTTTCCTTTCCTTCCTTCTTCTCTTTCTTCCTTCCTTTCCTCCATCCTTTCTTTAGGGATTGAACTCAGTGCCTCACACATACTTTGCAAGTGATCTGCCATTGGGCTGCAGCCCCAGCCCATTTTTTAAATTTTTTTGTCTTGACACAGGGTCTAGCTAAGTTACACAGACTGCTTCTGGCCTTGAAACTGCGACCCTCCTGCCACTCCACCCAAGTTGCTGGGATTATAGGTGAGAACCACCATGCCAGACCAGATAATGTATTTCTTATCCTAAAAATTTTATTTAATTTCTTTTTCTCCCTACCTGTTAGCTTTCCCCTACCTCCTTGTCAGTATCAAATCAATGTAGGACATGTGACCTCCTCATTTTATTTTCTTTGTTATCTGGGTCTCTTGATTAATCTTCCCCAGATTATAGGTTGTACTTTCCTATTTCTTTACACACCAGATGCTGGAAGTTATGAGTTTTCCATTGGTCAGTGTGTGATTTTGTTGTATTTCTTAACATAAGGCCAGACTAAGTTCTGCCACATACTTGTGATAAATTTAATCTTTCTTTATGTATAAGATATATTGTTGTTGTTGTTGTTAGGTGCCATTGAGTAGTGTCGGACTCATAGCGACCCTCATAGGGTTTTCAATGGCTGACTGTTTTGGGGTTGCCTTGGGAGTGGATTGCCAGGTCCTTCTCCCATCTTTGTGGTGCTGGGAATTGAACCCGGGACCTCAGAGACTGCAGAGAAGCACTCTACCAACTGAGCTAAATCCCAGCCCCATAGGATATATTAGTAGCCTTTATTTTTGAGTTAATCTAACCCCACTATTAAGGAGATCTCTTTATGAAGCCTCTTCCCTATGCTAGGTGAATCATAGTCTTTCCCCTTGGGCTTAGTGAGAGCACAGTTATTGCCAACTCACCATGAGCCTTGACAACTGTCTAACCCACTCCGTTCTGGAGCTGGTATCTGTTAATCAGAACTATGCTAAACAATTAATGTTTAAAGTTTATACATTTGACATTGTCTTCTATCATCCTTATTTATGGACCTAAAGAATTTTCTCCTAAGCTCATTCAAAGACCAAAAACTCAGTTTATATAGAGTTTATGTAATGAACTCTATAGTGAAACTAATAGCATTCATTTTAAAAGAAAGTTGGCTTTAAATTAAGGAATTAGAGTGATAACCCAAAGCAACACAATTTCTGGCTTCTGGAGCTATAAAATTAACTAGGTAATGACATATTTTCAGCTGATTGATTTTTTCTCCTTGGGACATCTGTTGTCATTTGAAAACTGTCCAGTATGAATATCTGAAGCAGATGGGAGCAGCATGGAGGATGTCAGATTGGCTGTAAGTAATATTTGCTTTTTTGGGATAAGGCTTCCTGCAGAGAAGGGGTGCTATTTGTGCTCAGTTTTACCCGTCAGTGGTGGTCAATAATGATGGGTAAAAGTGGGCTTGGCATCAGGAACAGGCACTGCCTCCCATGAAGCAAAGGTTCCAGGCAGCGACTTCACATTGCTTGGATGCACGTGGTATGTGATTAAACGCTTGGTGAGACCCTGCGGCTGCCAGCTGGACATGAATCGACACCCTTGTTAATCTTGAGAAATGTTCCCACTTTCATCCAATTAGAAAAGTTTTGGGAAAGCCCCTGTGCCATGTGGCTGTGCTGCGTCCCACAGATAATGCCAGTTGGCAGGTGTCTATCCGTTAACTGGCCCAAGGTTTTCAAGATGTCTCCAGTTTTCATTAACTGATCTGAACACTTTAGGATCCCTTCTGCTTATTGTGATTTCCTGGCTAAAGGCTGTCAACGAAAAGTGGATGTTGCCTAGTGTAGGCACTGGAGACATGCTGGAACTACAAAGATCTCCAGGATCCCTGGAGTCGGAATATGGAGTTTCTCTTTGAAGCCTGGCCATGAGCCTCAATTCCTGGCATCTAGTTTAGTGACAGAAGTACATGACTTGGCCAGTGCCATGGTCATCAGCTGGGTTCAATGTCAGGGTAACAAAAGAGCATCGTGTTCTCAAGCCTAAAAATTCTGTCAAGAACAAAACATATATGGTCCACTGGTCTGGACTTCTTGGTAAATGCTGATGCTTTAACAACTGAATGAGAGCATCTGTCTTGGAAGATCTCACAGTCTACCAAGGAATTATACAAGCAAAGAGATCATTAAATGCAGCAAGTTCTACAATAGAAATTTGTACACCTGATTATGAAAGAAAATAGGTGAAAACCTGGAGAAACCAGGTTTTAGTTGAGTCTTGAGGATGAGAAGAATTTCATATTGATTTCCCCCGCCAGAAGGACCAAATGTATGGAAGTAGCAGAAGCATCTGTGGTCAATCACCATGAATCAAAGAGACAAGGAAGAGACAGTCCAGATCAGCAATTTCCAAATTTCACAGGCTCAGGCCATCTTTATACACATATGTATCATCAGGGACACCAAAGAACTTCTGTTATGTGGCTCAGTCTAGGAATATGTACTGTAAATTAAACTGAAATTGGAAAATATTTATGTATCAATTCATTTTAAAACATGCACATAACATGTTCACATAAATAACATATTTTGTGAAGATAAATTTATTTCCAAGCACAAAAATGTAGTATAAAGAGTAGCATTGCTTTATGCATGTGAGAATTTCATTAAGTTCTGGCTTACTAAAACACAACCAGATTCTCATATGCGTCTATATCCAAACACTTTCAATATGTTGTTTTGGTTCACGTATGTGAACAATATATGACCTTGCACATACGTTGTTGTTGTTAGGTGCTGTCGAGTCACATCTGACTCATATATAGGTAACTGGAAAAGTAAAGACTTTTTTAAAAGCTTTTACAGAGAACTATGGTTAGTCTTCTTTACTACTACACAAAAATCCTACAAGTGGCAGTTTCTTAAAAGTCTATCACAATAAAAAGCCTGAAACTATACAAATAGACATTTCATACTTGGTCATACTCAAGTCCTTCAGTCTACCTGCACCATGAAAGGCCTATTTACCATGAATGATTTTGCAGCTCATACATTGGTCATTGGGAAGATATGGGTTCACTGAGCTCCACAGATCTTCCAAATGTCAACATGCTTGTTGTACGAAACCAAAAATCTGTTAACATCACCACTAATCCTATCAGGATAGTCTTTTAGTACTAGGCAGCTGTCAAGTGCACTGTGGCAGATACAAGCTTTTCAACATTCCAATTTTTTGCTTGAAACGTGGATTTTATCAGTTGTTTTCCTTAAAGTGACAAACTAAATATGAATACCTTATTATTTGTCTGGGCTAGAATTTGGCTCAGTTGGTAGAATGCTGGTCTGTGGTGTCTGGGGTCCCCAGTTCGATTCCCAGCACCACAAAAGTAGGAGAAGGATGTGGCAACCCATTCCCAAGGCAGTCCCGAAACAATCTGCCATTGAAAATCTTATGAGGGTCACTATGAGTCGGACACGACTTGACGGCACCTAACAACAATGACATGATTTGTCTGTCAGTCATTCTTTTAAGTGAAAACGGTGTTCCATGGAAAAGCATGGCAAGCACAACTTGCAACTTAATCTTATGAGTGCTTTGCATCAAGAACATCCTTACACTCCATGGAACTGGCCAAGACTTACTGTGGACATCCCACCACATCCTCCAGAACACTTAAAGATCATGCAAGGATCGAGATGAAATACAATGAGTAACTTTTACTGTTTGGTCGGGACACTGAGTGACCCTGGCTTCTTTTTTCTGCAAGTGCTCAGAGCAAGAGAACCCAAGGGCTCCTCATGCAGGGGGGCCAGGCCCTCATTTGTGCTATGGCAACAGCAGTTTCAACCAACTAGTGTTTCTGAACCATTACTGTGAGTGTAAACACAGCAGAAATGCAGTAAACACCCAGTTTTGATCTTGCAGACACCCTGTAAGTGTCTTGGGCATCGTTACTACCCTATGTAAAACTATAAAGTAGAAGGAAGGAAACAGAGGAAAAATAAAAGTTACTAAGCAACCACCATGCATTAGGAACTAAAAAGTATCTCCCAAGGACTTGGCCACCCCAGTTCTTTTATGAATGACTCCTCCCTCACTGGACTAGCTGCAGAGTGCGATGTGCTGATGTGAGGTCCTTTTACCCTGTTTCCTTTATAATCAGCAAAAATAAAGCATAATATGAACCTCAGGAAGCTACAGGTCTCAAGAATTTTCAGTGAGTTCTTAAAGCCATGACTTTTAAATTTCACTTCACAACACTTCACTAAGGAAGTCCTTCAGTGATTTTTACCACAGCCCAAACCTAGATTCTTTTAAAAGTGAAGTTACATATCCTTGGACACAGCTTTTAGTAAATAATAGAGAGCTCCAGAAAGCTGTCACAGCCATGTTTACACTGTATTACAGCTAAGGGACAATGGTAAAAAACAGCCAAAAAAGCAGGTGCATAGGGCTGAATGCAAGAAGGTTCCAAACGCAGAATTTCCAGTTGTTCTTCCCAAAAGGAGTCAGGCACAGTGACACCAAAGTGTGATAATAAGCCAGGTATACGGTAAACCAGAGAAGCCTACCAAAGTCTTAGCATCCAGAGTTCCCATTGGTGGCCCAACCACAGATATGGTGGCTTTCCCATGAGGCTCCATCTCCACCTCCATCTCTGCCCCATCTAGAGGTCAAGCTGATACAATGAGACCACAGTCTTCACCTCACATCAGATTGTTCAAATATCTGAGATGGCCAATCCCCACCCCAAATCCCACTGCTCCAATCCTATCAGGAATGGTTTCCCCAGGTCTTAGTGGTTACCTTCCAGAGGCTAAGAACAAAGGCCACCCCTCTCCTTGGTCAAGGTTGAATGCTTTCCTATATACACAAAGCCAACCCCAAACCTTTCAAACCACACTCACAAGTCATAGGTTGTCCATTGAGGGAAAAGGGGAGGGGGTAATAAAAAAAACCTTTCTGTTTGTTGTAGCCTCTGTTGCCAACTTTTTTTTTATTGGACATTTTTAATGTACACCTTAATGTGATTCATTCTGACATGCTTTTCATTGTGGCATTTACATATATGCATTTTGATGTACATTATTAACATAGGTTCCCCCTTACCCTACTTCCCTTTGCTGGGAGATTTTGCAAGAAGAAGCAATTATGCCACCTAGTCCACCAATATGGGGCTGGGTGTAGCTCAGTTAGTGGAGTGCTGCTCTGCATTCTCTGAGACCCTGAGTTAGATCCCCAGCACTGCAAAAATGGGAGAAGGACTTGGCAACCCATTCCTGGAACAATCCTGAAACAATCAGTCATTGAAAACCCTATGAATAGCAGAGAAGCACTGACATGGTGCCAGATATGGCACAGTGTTGGGGAGTGTTCCATTCTGTTGTATATAGGGTCCCTATCAATCAGACCCTATTCAATGGTTCCTAACAACAACAACAACAACATTCCAACAGTACTTTATACAATCATCCCTACAAAGTAAAAACTAAGATATCAGTATCTTGAAAATAACCGGGGTTAATTATGAGTTTTCCAGCATTTAAAACTGAGCTTTACATAAGTCTCCTTTCCATTGACCTAATTAATCAATCTCTAGAGATCTTCAGCATGACTGTGAAGTTCAAGGCATGTCACTGCTGATGAATAAATTAATGGTATAAAGGAATCAAAGTCAAAATTAGCATGAAATTAGTATCCCACTGCTCACTACCATCAGGGAAAACTGGCTGAATTTATTAGAAAACCTGTTGAGGAGAGAATCAATGCTGACAAAAAGGTTTTCCTTCTAAATACCTTTGGACTCATGTTTTCATAAACCCCATTCTATTTCAAAAGTACATTATCAGGTCCTCACCTAGTGATTGGTATTATATTATCACTTCAGTAGTTATAATATTTATGAAATAAAAGCTTGACCTAGAGACTTTGCTACAAAATTGGTTTCTTGTTGTCATTAGGTACCATCGAGTCGTGTCAGGCTCATAGCCACCCTCACAGGGTTTTCAATGGCTGATTGTTTTGGGATTGTTCCTGGAGTGGATTGCCACATCCTTCTTCTGCTTTTGAGGTGCTGGGGATCAAACCTGGGTCCTCAGAAAGTACAGAGCAGCACTCTACCAACTGAGCTAAACCTGAGCCCCCAAATTGTTTTAGTCACCCTTTAAATTGATTTTATTTATGTTATCGCAGAGGCTCTGGATATACAAGAGCTGTTATATTTCAATGCAGCTGTGTGAGGGAATCTTAGGAGAAAACATTCCTCTACATGAGCTTTGGGTAGGTAGCTATGAAAATAACCAATGTAATGAGAAAGGATCCACTCAGAAATAATAAACACTTATAAAAATCTATACTACCTATAGCTTTTTGGAAATCACTTAACTGTATATTATTGATCCTCCCTAAAACATGCATATCAGGAAGGCTTATCAGAAGGAAGTAGCAGACATAGAAAAAGGGACATTGTGACAACCAAAAAATTGAATATTAAATGTTATTAGAGACAGTTTCCCACCTGTCTACTTTTCCATTTTGTCCCATACCCTTTCATGGGTATTCTTCATTATAATTAAGAAAATGTTTGTTTCCCAATTTCTTTCTACCTTGGTCTCAAGCAGGATATTATGAGGTATGGTTGAGATCATATTTGGGAAGGGAAGTTTAAAGTGCCTGCCAAATACATATGCCCCCATGCCAGGTGATCTAAGACACTGCCAATGGTCACAGGCAGAAAAGGTGCATGAATTATCATTGAACAGTGACCCTCAACTTCGTTATGCTTAAAGCAATATTAAAGATGTTTATACCTCTTACAAACCTGTTATTAAAAATATTGCCAATTTTGCTATTTAGCATCCTTTTCATATAATAAATCTCTTTAAGATGTAGTGCCAAATAAAGCTTTGCTCTCATTAATGTGGCACGGTATTTTTTATCAGATCAAACTCTCCAGGAAGCTCTGTTTTTGTATGTTAAGACCTGCTGGTATCCATCTCTTGGGGGTAGTCTATTGGAGTTTAGGGCAAAGTCCAAGTTCCCAAAATGAGGCTCAGCCTCCTGTCCTCAACACATCTATGGAAGAGAGGAGCCATGGGGAGAGAGAGGCACAGACAGGAGATTTAATCAATGTGCACATAGGGAGGAGGAGGGCTGGGACCCCAGTCTGTCTTTGGGGAACTGGCATGGGCTTTGGGTTTAAATAGAGGAAGAATCGCAGGCAGGGGCAGGGGCAGGCGGTCTCCACGATGACGTAGTCCCGCTCATGGTGTGACCGAGTCGGCCATTATCTCAGCTCTGATTTTGCAGACTGATCACGGGAAGCTGTAGCTGTGATCAGCACTGCAGGGGTAGTTTCAGTCCCTTGTCAAAAGATGTTGATGGATCAGTGTTCCCTGAATCCAAGGTGGCAGCAGGTTTGAGACAAGAACGGGAGATTTTAGATGCCCCTTGAGGATCTAGAACAGGACACGGTGGGTCCAAGTGAAGAGTCTGCTTTGTAGCGTAGTTGGCTTATAGGAGCCTGTTATGGTAGCCTGTCTCCTCACGGGGCAATGTGGACATCCTGAGCCTGTGGACTTCTGTGTGAAAACAGGCCCTGGAGAGAGGAACAGACTGATGTCTAAACATTTCTGCCTTCATTCTATCCCTGTGCGTTTCCCCTATTCACCTTGTCTGAGCCTGGGCACCATGGATATTTTCATTAAAAGAAGTAAATCCTAAGCAAAGGGAAAATAGAGAATGTGTACACATTACTAGCAGCTTGTCTTACGACATGCTGCTTTCAGATCCTGCCCAAGGCCCTCTCTCCTGCTGCACTCTCTCCCACAAGGCAAAAATGACCATCCTTGCCTGAGATCCTCATTTTCCATTTGTAAGTACTGAAACCTTTTTTTCAGTACTAGAGGATTGGACAGGCTGAGATTTAGTTCAGTTGGTAGAGTGCTGCTCTGCAGTCTCTGAGGTCCCGAGTTCAATTCCCAGCACTGCAAAAATGGGAGAAGGATGTGGCAACCCACTCCCAAGGCAATCCTGAAACAGTCAGCCATTGAAAACCCTCTGAGGGTCGCTATGAGTCGGACTTGACTTGAGGGCACCTAACAACAACGGAGGATTGGACAGAGGACCTCACACATACTAAGCAAGCACTGGACCCTTAAGCCCCACCTACAACCCCTTTTCGTTGTTCTTTATTTTGAGGCAGGGTCTCGCTAAGTGGGGCAGGCTGCCTCTGGCCTCGGACTCCCCGTCCTCTTACTTCAGTCTCCTGAGTCACCGAAATTACAGACTTGGGCCAGAGCGCCTGGTTGCCTGGCTTTTACTTCGTGTATATTTTCACACACAATCTACACTCTTTCAACTGTTTTAGAGGGCTACAAAAATCAGATGCAGATGAGAACTGGTGCACATCTGATTTTGTCGCCCACTAAAACTGGGGAGATGGTGCTGATTAGATTCAGGAATGAGCAGTGTATCTTCTTCCTCGGCATCTTCTTGCCTTCGGTTCTTCTTAACCTCCATATGTGTGTTTATAGTAAAAACTGTTTCAAGTTAGTTCCAAAGTGGAGACAGACTAAAATGCCAATAAGTCAACACAAAAATTGAGAGCTGGGCTAATCTATAATGTTAATGAATGCTTCACGAGAGACTCAAGTCCTGTTTGGGATTGGACTGGCAAAGCCTGTAAAAGGCTCATGGGTTACAAAACCTCACAGGCCCTAGGAGGTTTGTTAGAAAAGAGCAAACAGTTGACATGGCTTCTCCATGCTGAAAAATGTAAAACTACTTTGCCTCTCTACAAGATAGCAATTCGAAGTAAGGGTGAAAACTTGATCTATTTCCTATCTCGGTGTTTTTTTCTTTACTTAATTACAGCGCAGATTCACTCTAATAACCCATTTGGTTGTTTTGGGTGGGGTTTCCAAGCAGGCAAGAGGATTTAGGACGCACCACTCAGAGAAGTTAGTCACATATGTAAATCATCGTGCTAGAGGCAAAGCCCGGGGTTTATGTGCTACTCACGCACTCAAGCTTGAAAAGAGATTCTATGTATTCACCATCTTCCAATACATAGCAGTGCCTCTTCATGTTAATAGCCTCGGCCGATCCTATTTTCTCTGGAAAGTTAGATGACGGCATGCTGCTGCTCCACAGAAGGCTCTCTGGGTGTCATTGTATTAGACGATCGCCACATAGTAAATCGAATGGTAAAGTGGCAGAGGAGATAAACAAGGCTATAAGCCCCGCTACAGAAAGAGGACATTGCATTCGGTGTGAGATAAAACAGCAACAATCTTCGGCTGTTTATTATATCAGGACTGCATTTCCCTGTGGCCTGTCCCTGCCATCGGGGGCTCCATGATTTCCTTCGGCTGCAGTTGCTCCAGCGATACATCATTATTTGCTACAAATGGTACTTTTTCCACAAATGGGGAAAAGGTGATTAACAAATGGTCCCTACTTCCCAACAAAGAGAAGTGAGACAACAGGGACACAAGATAGAAGGCATCCTTGGTTCCATAGTCTCTAAGGTGATTCTGTCCCCGAGAATTTAAGAGAGACCACCTAACCCTAACCCTAACCCTGAAGCCGTAGCCCTGTGGCATCCGATCCCATCAGATCTCAGAAGCTAAGCAGGGCTGGCCTGGTTAGTCCTTGGATGAGAGGCCACCTGGGAACACCAGGTGCTGTACGAAGGACCTGGCAACCCACTCCCAAAAATCAATCCGCCATTGAAAACCCTATGAACAGCAGAGAAGCACTGAAGATAGTGTTCCGCCTATTGTACGTAAGGTCACTATGAGTGGGATACCAACTCGACAGCACCTAACAACTACCACCATGTAAATGAATCAACTTTTAAGTATCTATTCATATTTATAGACTACCTCAAAATTATTACATTTATCAAATGTGTAAGTAATATTTAACCAATTTGCCAATGTTTTGAAAAATCTGAACTTGTTCACTGTCATTTTACAATCATACACAAGTCTGTATGCAGATATGTAGGGGCTGGGGTGTACCTCAGTTGGTAAAGTGCTGCTCTGTGCTCTCTGAGGACCTACATTCAATCCCCAGCACTGCAAAAATGGAAGAAGGACCTGGCAGCCCACTCCAGAAACAATCAGCCAATGAAAACTCTGAGAACAGCACAGAAGCACTGACATAGTGCCAGGCATGCCACAGTGTCGGGGAGTGTTTCGTTCTGTTGTACATAGGGTCACTATGAGTCAGATCCAATTCAATGGCACCTAACAATCACAACTACATACATACAAGCATATATTAATATTGACACAGACATAGATGTGTTTGTGGAAGTATACATATGTATCCACATACATATATATACACACATACTGAGATACATTTAATGTCTTTTAGCATTTGATAATCATTCATTCATTTATGCATGTACTCATCCAATAATTAATTTACTCAACAAATATTCATTAAGCTTTCTAGGCCAGCCTTTAAACTCACGGATGGTTTTAAAAATAATGGAGACTGGTGCTTGTCCAAAAAGTGATTACAATCCAGTGAAGGCGAAAAGACAATTATATAAGCAACTATTATAGAAGAATACGTAAAAGCCAATTCATTGTCAGGTGCTGAGGGAGTGCTATTTTTTCAAATGAATGGAAGTTAGAACATTGTCACAAAGGACTCAACATCTAAGCTAGGTCTTAGAGAATGAGTATGGTTGCAGAGGCTAGAGAGGACATAAGGGCATTAAGAGTAAATGACTTAAGTAAATGCAAAGAGACAAGAAGGAAATTTTGGTCAAATTTGACAGACATCCAGTTGGGCTGCCATGTCAACTAGATTGTTAGAAACGACAAGAAGATGAGGCTGGAGGAGGCAGTTAGGTTCTGATGGGAGAGGATCTTAAATCTGTGTCCGAAAGGGTTAGTCTTCAACAAATGAAGAGGGGGCAGTGACCGTAGCCTTTGGCTCCCTGAGTAATGTGAACATAGCTGGCTGCCCGGGCTTCACCTGGTGGTAGCCGAAGCCACAGCCTGTTGTGAAGAGACACGTCCCAGAGTAGGCTTGCGTCTGAGTCCACATGAAGGTGAAAAGGAGGGGCTGGCTGATAATAGTGCTATGATGTAAAGGAGGGGCAACATGTCTGCGCATGTGTGGGAGTACCAGGATGTATTTGACCTAGGGCTGTCATGGATATGAGGAACAGGTTGGCTTTGGAGATTGGAGGTTTGAGAGAGATCCCAACTAAATTATTGCATAGGACATATTCATGTTTTGTGGGTTAGGACGTGGACATTATTTAGAGTGGGCAAGGGGCATTTTCCACATGCCACTTAGAATCCCTAAAGGTCTAGTGGTTTGTTCTTGTTAGGTGCCATGGAGTTGGTGTCCAACTCATAGTGACCCTACATGCAACAGACAAAACACTACTATCAGTGCTTCTCTGCTATTCATAGGGTTTTCAATGGCTGATTGTGTTTTGGGAGTGGGTTGCCGGGTCCTTCTCCCAGTGAGCTCGTGGGAGAGACCAGAAATCTGCATTTCCACAATATCGCCAGTATAAGTATGAACACCTTCAGATTATTTTAAGCCTGGAAAAGCTATAAGATTTTAAAGCCAGGCCTGTGGTGGTTTGGGCAGTGTAATTCCTTCTAAAGTTTGGTAGATATCCTAACCATGTGCCTCCAATCAGTTCCATGTGCCCTTATCCAGAGTCAGATTACTTTTCCAGAAATAGATAATAGGTCTCCTTTATTTGTCTGAAAATTTTGCCCTATCTCTGCCTTTCTTGGTCTTGCCTTAGTGGAAGCTACCTCAAAGCCATCTGACACAGGTTGGGACAGAGAGGTGGCAGCCTTAACTCCCACTGTTTGGGGATCAGAACTGGTCTTCTAACTTTGCAAGGATCCAAATAACTCTACTCTCTATTTTCTCTTCCATATCTGTCCTCAGACTTGCAGATACTTGCTTGCCCTTGCCTTACCTACCATGCCTTAGATAAAACAGAGAGAAGTCAGTATTACAGCATTTCCCAGCCACTTCTCCTAAAGCTACAAACAGCCACACAGTCTACCCTGCGAGTCAGCACAGGAGGCTGTTTTACTAAACATGAGTGCTTTGCCAACTTTTTGGAGAACATCCATTTTCATATTTCCAGGTATTCAAGAAATATGCCGATGGATCACATCATTATTATTAGAGAAGTGTCTATTTCTAAGATGCCAATTTCTGTATTAAATGGAGTAATCAAGATTGCAGTAGAAAATGGGTCCAAGCCAGGCATGGTGGCGCACACCTGTAATCCCAGCATCTCAGGACATGGAGGCAAGTGGATTGCAAGTTTGAGACCAGAGGCAGTCTGCACGTCACTTAGCAAGACCCTGTCTCAAAAAGTAAAAAAAAAAAAAAAAAAAAAAAATGGACAGAGGGTGCAGCTCAGTGGTCCAGCACTTGCAGAGCATGCAAGCATGAGGCCCTAGGTTAACCCCCAGTACCACAAAAAGAAAAAAAAAAGAAGAAGAAAAGAAAAGAAAATAGGTCTGAAGTAAGTGTGTGGCTTCTGACAACAGAAATTCACCCCCTACAATAATCTCATGTAGGAGTTCCTGGTTGGCAGTGGTTGTCTTCCAGTGACGTTTTACCCAGGTGTGACTCCCCTAGGCCTTTACATTCTCATTCTGCCCTGCAGCCAAGAAGAAAGAGGAGAACAAAGGAAGAAGACCCAATATGACACATACCACATCCACTCAAATTCTCTTACACAGAACTCGTGACATGAGTGACACCTGACACCTAACTTCAGCTGAAGCAGGGAAGTGCCATCTAGCCGTATCCAGAGGAAAAAGAATTATGTTTGCTGTTGTTTTTATTCTGGTAAACAACGAACAGCCTCCAGCATACCAACAGATGATAATTTATATGTCTTCATTTACTTTATTTGTTGCACTTGTAAACAAATAAAAAGCTTGATTCTGTCAAGGTAAATCTATTTGTGTAGAGCCTCAGACAAATAATTTACCAAATCTATTCTGATAAATTTTTTTAAAGAATTTGGATCAGATTCTGGTTTCTAAAATACAGTGAGAGAGAGCCTTCCAGGCTGGGCTCCAGGGAGTCTTTCTTTCCCGTGGTTCCAGCCTCACAGCTCCCATAAACTCAGAATTTCATTTGGACTCAATCCCTGAAGTCTGTTGCTCTACAGAGAGGTCTCTGAATTACTGGAGCCCTTTAGGAACACAGCCAAGAGCCCAACTCTACCTAGAAAGGATCAGTGCAGCTTCCCCTGGTCCTCAGCTTCCTCTTTAAGTCTGCCCCAAGAATCCAGTGATTCCAGGGTAGACGTAGGGACCAGACACGTGCCTAGGCAATCATCATATCCCAGCACCTACCCTCCATCAAAACTTTTTGGATCTCTTCTCTCTATATACACTGCATTAGTTTCTTATGATTGTTGTAACTACCACAAAATCGGTTGTTAAAAATGCTCAAAATGTATTCTCTCCCAACTGTGGAGTCCAGAAGTTTGAAATCAGCATCACTGGGCTGAAATCCAGGCATCAGCAATGCTTCACTTTCTCCAAAGCTCTCGGGGAGAATCTGTTCTTTGTTCTTTCCAGTTCAAGTGAATCCCAGCTTCTATGTGTTGGACCAGGGCATTCCAATCTTAAAATCGCTCTGCTCTGTCTCCATGTACATGTAGCCATAGCCCTGGGGCATCCGATCCTGTCAGATCTCCAAAGCTAAGCAGGGTCAGGCCTGGTTAGTCCTTGGATGGGAGACCGCCTGCGAACATCAGGTGCTGTAGGCTTGGGAGACAGAGCCACCAACCCACTCCCAAAAAATCAATCTGCCATGGAAAACCCTATGAACATCAGAGAAGCACTGACAATAGTGTTTTGTCTGTTGTACACAGACTCACATGAGTTGGATACCGACTCGACGGTACCTAACAATAACAACTGTCTCCACATGCTCCCCCTAGAGGATCCAAGGGGAAAATCTATCCATCGCTGCTTCTAGCTTCTGGTGGCTGTTGGCATGTCTTGCCAAGCACCACATTAGTTCAGTCTCTGCCTGTGGCTTCTTTTCCCTTTTACTCTTCTGTTTGTAGATTCTGTCCTGCCCCTTTCTCATAAAGACACTTGTGACAGTACTTAGAGTTTGCCCACATAATCCAGGGTAATCTCCTCATCTCAAAATCATCAAATAATCACATCTGCAAAGACGCTTTTTTCCCCAATAAGGGAACACATGCAGGATCCAGGGATAAGGACCTGATATCTTTGGGGAGATCATTTTTCAACCTACTATATATACGTTGTTAAGTGCTATCGAGTCAGTATCCGACTCATAGTGACCCTACATACAACAAGTGAAACACTATTGTCAGTGCTTCTCTGCTATTCACAGGGTCTTCAATGGTGGATTGATTTTTTAGGGAGTGGGTTGCCAGGGCCTTCTCCCAACTGTATATATACTCAATGTATAATATTTATTTCAGAGAAACCTGACCAAAGAGACTGGGAGAAGACCATTTTGATGCACAGGCATGAGCTATGCTTACTAATTAAAATGACTTCCATGTGCCCATTTTGACCTCACCCCAGAGACTGGTTAAAGAGCAATCAATCTTCTCTTTTTTCCTTACATATAGTAAAAATTAAAAATTTAAAAATTTAAAAAATTTAAAAAAAAGAACGTAATAGTAAGAAGCTCACATGTGCCAGTAATACTGAAAATTCACCCTATTTTACTTTGAAATTTATACAGAAGAGTTGAGGATCTGACTAAAAGCAAATAAAGTTAGTAAAACGCTTGCTCTCTGGCACAAAATTCACCTATCATCTTTAACAATGGTTTACTTATTTTTTTTTATTTTAGAATCATAAAATCATAGAGCAAAAATAGAGTCCCTGAGATTGTCCATTCTGTTTTATTTTATAGATGAAAATATGTCCACAAGTAATAATCTTTTTGCCAGAGTTTAGTCAGTTTGCAGGGTTACTCTAATTTTCCCTTTTCCCTCTATTTCAGAACCCTGATCCTTTGGACTTGTTGCTATGCCCGTTATCTTCATTGTTACACAGAGTTGCAATGTACAATTCTGATGATTACTCTTCCTTAAAATAGTAAAGGCTACACATTGCCCTTTAAATTCTCTACTTATATTTGGACAGGGATAATAACTACCCCCTGAATCCACTTCAGGTATTCAGGACAATGTGGATAGTGAAGATAAATACAGAGGAAGGAAGCTGGAAGAAGTCATAACTGTATGAAATAATCTTTTCCCTCAACAACCATCATCTGTTTAGTGAGTCTAAAATTTAAAATAATAATAAAGTAAATAGGGAATGTGGGCAGCTAGCTTAACTTTATAAATCAAGGATTTACAGTATTTCCTGGGGGGGGGGATTTTATTAGAGTAGTCTTTAAAATCATTTTCTTATGCCCATATGCCGTTATATAGCATAATAACCCAGGATGTACAGTTTATTTTCTCACCCTGTGTTCACATGTTAGCAATCCGTTTAAGCATCAAAAACACTACTCGGTTCAACTCAGCAATTAAGACAGATTGAAATTATCAACATGACTTTGGAAAGTAAGTGCCTGAATAATATGACTTCTCTGTCCATGTAACTATGCAAGCACACCAAAGAAATTCATCTAAACCTCATTTGAGACAGAGCATTATAAACTCAGGCTCAATGTTTATTTCTAATCGTAGGTGACCTATAGCTGCTTTGTCAATTCCTATAAACCTACAGGATTTATTCTATATTTCAAATATACCTTTATAGAATGTCATACTGCTTTTTGATTTTAGATGACTAAATTTGTACAGAGAGAAGGACCAGACAACCCACTCCCAATAAACAGTCAGCCATTGAAAACCCTATGTGCATAGAAGCACTGACAATAGTGTTTCATCTGTTGTACACACGGTCGCTATGAATCGGATACCGACTCAACGGCACCTAACAACAGCAACAAACTTGTACATTCCCAAAGAAAAAGACATGATCAAGTCTGAAATAGTGGTAAGTGACGTTAGTCAACCTTTCCAGCAGAAGATGGTAAATGATGCGGCACATTGAAGGGGAAACCATAGTAACAGTAAAAGAAAAGAAAAACAAAAAGACGTGTTGAGTGCCTAGTATGCTCCACACTGGCCACCATATTAGGTATTTGGGCTTTGTTTTGTTTGGGGGGTGTTTGTTTGTTTCAGTGCTCAGCATGGAATCCAAGTCCTTGTGCACGCTAGGCAAGCACTCTACCCTTGAGCCATATCTCCAGCCCATGTTGTTGTTATTGTTGTTGTTGTTATGTGCCGTCGAGTCGGTATCCGACTCATAGTAACCCTCAAAGGGTTTTCAATGACTGACTGTTTCGGGATTACCTTGGGAGTGGATTGCCAGGTCCTTCTCCCATTTTTGTGGTTCTGGGAATTGAATGTGGGACCTCGGAGACTGCAGAGCAGCGCTCTACCAACTGAGCTAAACCCCCGCCCCATCTCCTGCCCACAGGTGTTTATTTTATCTACCTAACTTCTGTGCCCTCCGTGTCCTTTCCACTCCATAAGTGGAACAAACATTGGGATACCTTTCTGGAGTCCCAGTTTTTCCACCACAGCAATGAGATTCCAGCAGTTCTCTTAAACTGTGGAACTTCATTTCCTTCATCAAACAGATGAAGAATTTGGACTAAGCCACTGCTAGGGCACCCTCCACCATGGGTAGCCTTCATGTCCTTCACCATAACAGAGGTCCACCATAGTAAATCCCTCTTGTGTCAGTAGCTCCTGCCCCAAAGTGGAAGATTACAATGTCTCAGCTCCTGCTAAGTGGGACCCAGGGTTGTCAACTTAAACCAGAATACTTTTACTTGGCCACACATAGCTCCAAATAAGACACGTGTGAGAAAGTTACCTTTGCTGCCCTTTGTGAAAATGTTGGTGGGCCCTTGGAGGTACAACACAGCACAATTTGTGCAGTAATTACACAGCTATTTAATTTACCACCATGTGCTCGTATCCAACATTCACTTCCCCTCCTAGGGAAGACATAGGCTAACTTAGTACAGTTTTGTGGCTAAGGGCACGGACTTCTGAAAGCACTTGAATTCTCATCCTATTTCCACCACACTAGCTATCTACACTTCCTGTTTCTATTTCTTCCTCTGTCATACGGAACTGTGGGAATCCAGAGAGTAATACTCACAAAGCTCTTAGTACAATGTCACCAACACTGCCAAGTGTTCAGAAAAGCTATCTTTCCATTTCATCTCCACTCTCTCACTGCACAGTGTAAATCAGGAGAATGATCCGCAATAATTTATGTCAACTCTAAGCAAACACCAGGAAAATTAAAAATGATAAAGGGATTGGCCAATTTCTGCTGAAAGGGCCAGGTAGCAAATGTTTTAATCTTTGTGGGCCGTATGCTCTCGGTCACAACTATTCAAGTTAACCCAAAGCACAGACAATGAAAAAGCAAATGGGGTTGGCTGTGATTCAACTCTACAAAACTCTACAAAAACAGGTGGCCAGCCCACTCTGCCCTGCATAATACTGTATAGTGTATATCTATGATGTATTTCTGTACACTCTTTCAGTGACAGAATCCAAGATGGCCACCTACTTCTCATTTCTTTAATGGCCATGTCCTGTGCCTATCTTTTATGGACAAATGTGAGATTTTTACAGAGATGTACACCCAGAATCAGAATTTCTGTGTCACACTGTTAGGTGCTATTGAGTCGGTATCTGACTCATAACAACCCTCATAGGGTTTTCAATGGCTGACTGTTTCGGGATTGCCTTGGGAGTGGATTGCCAGGCCCTTCTCCCATTTTTGTGGTGCTGGGAATTGAACTCGGGACCTCAGAGACTGCAGCGCAGCACTCTACCAACTGAGCTAAATCCCAGCCCACTGTGTCACACAGTGTGTGCATATTGAATGAAATTAGTGTGGTTCTGGCAAAATTGTGCCTCTCCAGGTGGAGAACATGAGTGAAAACGAAAAGGGAAATATGGGGGTTTGTTGCCCCTTTCACAGCTAATAACACAAAGCATGGTGATTGTCGCCAGCCTGACAAACACGTGCTGTTGCTGAGGTGATGAATGTTCTCTGCCGTCTATGTGTTAGAGGTTGGGTCTCCAAGCTTTTTCATGGAACCTTAGGTCACTGGCGGCATGCCCCCCAAATGAGATGCCACTGTTCAAAACGGAAGCGAGTTCAAGCAGAACCACTAAGAGCTATGGAGTGTATTCTTTCTATCTGAAGTGACACAGCAAGTTGTTTACACTCGTATTTCAGAACGTGCGGACAGTCAAGTGAGACCCTGCATTATTTCATTTTTCTATTCACTTCCCAGTTATGATAAAACACATGCATCTCAATGTCTACAGCCAATGTGCAGATCCAAAAGGAGTATTCTAAGATGTATTACATTTTCTTTATTGTATTTATTTATTTATTTTGGCAATACTGGGGGTTGAACCCAGGGCCTTGCGCTTACATGCTCTGTAAGTGCTGGACCACTGAGCTGCACCCCCAGCCCTTTTTTTTTTTACTTTCTGAGACAAACTCACTTGTTACACAGATTGCCTCTGGTCTCAAACTTGCGATCCTCCTCCCTCCACCTCCCAAGCCACTGGTGTTACAGATGTGCACCACCACATCTGGCTCTCATTTTCTGTATTTTTCTCCTTGCATTTTTTTGCCTCTTATAATCGGTTTTAAAGAGAAGGGTTAAGGGTGGAAGTTGCATTAAGGTAATAATTTAAATGAAAACCTACTAGATAGTTCGTACATAAGAGGCCAGGCAATTTTATAGAAAATGACATACTAAGAGAAGGGACTGGACATAGATGGGTGATTAGGTCTTTTTAAAAATGCTTTCATCAGCTTTCTAAATCAGCGTTTTGCATTATGTATTTGTCATTTTGCAAATATTGAGGTTTCCTAACAGTCTTAAATATCTTAAGTATTGTCCTTAGATTTTATTATGAGGCAACAAAATAACAATACAAAGAATATTTAAGCCAGGATCCAAAAAGTAAGAAACTATACCCTGTTGTCTTATATGTGTAATTATTGTTTTTAGCATTTGTTACCCAACAGGAAAGTTATTGTTTTTCTCTGATTAATTTTAATGTCCTTGAATTCTTTCATCAAATATATAACCACTTTTTATCACATATGAGATACACAGGCTTCTTAGAAAGTAGAAATAATTGAAGTGACTGGTAGCAGCTGAGTAAGGGAAAAGTATGTCCAGAAATGATCATATCAATTCCCAAGGGCACATCTAGAATGCACAATTATTCATGCTTCAGAGAGTGGTACTTTTCCAAATGGAAGGGTGGTCTTGTGGATTGCGAGATGCACTTCCCATTGGGCATCTACACACCTGTGCTCCTGACCTCTGCTGACTCGCATTGCAGGGCAAAGAGGAAGAAAGGTGATTAATATTCATGAACTCCAGTGCAAAACGGGAAAAGCTAAAGAAAAGCACCATTCACTGATCTGTAACATTTCCCAAGGTAAGCCATGGAATAAGACGAATTTCTTTAAGCATGAAAGCAGAAGTCCGCTCCTAACAGATCTCTCACTGCACTGAGACACTTGGGCCACAGACGTGTGGGAACTAAGTGTGTGCTGCATCAGTTCTTCTTACAGAAACTCTAAATTGATTCTAAGT
The DNA here is from genome assembly GCA_007922755.1 of Pedetes capensis. Taxonomy (NCBI): domain Eukaryota; kingdom Metazoa; phylum Chordata; class Mammalia; order Rodentia; family Pedetidae; genus Pedetes; species Pedetes capensis. Next base: position 129,821 of record VMDO01003812.1, read on the forward strand.
TAACTAATACTCTAAGTGTTGTTGTTGGTAGGTGCCTTCAAGTTGGGTCTGACTCACAGTGACCCTGTGTACATCAGAAGGAAACACTCCTCGACGCTGTGCTGTGCGCAGCACTATGTCAGTGTGTCTCTGCTACTCATGGGGTTTTTGGTGGCTGATTGTTTCAGGAGTGGGCTCTTGGGTCTTTCTCTCCAGCCTACAGCACTTGGCACTTCCAGGTTGTCTCCCATTCAAGGACTAACCAGGCCCAACCCTGCTTAGCTTCAGAAATCAGACAGGATCAGATGCCAGGGTGGTATGGCTATAGACTAACTCTTTAAATAATTATTTAAAAATAAATAAGGAGAGTCACCAAGAAGATATAAATATGTGTTTTCACATTTATGAATTATAAGTATTTGACATGGGCTGGGATTTAGCTCAGTTGGTAGAGCACTGCGCTGCAGTCTCTGAGGTCCCAAGTTCAATTCCCAGCACCACAAAAATGGGAGAAGGGCCTGGCAATCCACTCCCAAGGCAATCCCGAAACAGTCAGCCATTGAAAACCCTATGAGGGTCGCTATGAGTTGGATACCAACTCGATGGCACCTAACAACAACAACAACAAGTATTTGACATATCCAAGAAAATACAGATGTATACTTTAATTTTCATAAATCATATTGCTAACATTTTTCTACTCTAAAACCCTATGAGTCTATCATTTATACATACTACACAGGTATTGTTTAAAGGTATCTGTAAAATGGTATTTTTAAGCAAACATGTTAGTACATGATCAACTTCATTTGCATGTTTCATAATTTAACATTTCCTTAAATTAGATATACCTGTTCTCAAATTATGTCTTAGGTTTAGGTTTTGGGTATCTTATGCCTAATGCAAAGACAGACACCTCAAAAAATAAATCATGGGACTCACCTGTTAGATTAGTATCTTCTAGAGGACATTTTTCTTATGTGCTGAAATAAGAGATTAAAGAACTGGAAGTAAAACTAATACTCAAGAACAATATTGTTCATCAAAATTACTTCAATATACAGTATGTGAAAAACAGAATTATTTCTGAAGAACAGCGAATGAGAAAAATAAAACTGGAAATCTGAAGACAAAAGTGACTTGAGTAAAAACAAGTTTTCTCTTACGATGTTTAAAGACAAATAGAGGGAAAACAGCTGTTAAGAAACACAAAATGCTAATTATAATGTTAAGAGAAATGGTTATCAGCAAAAGTATAAAAAAAAAAAGGAGGAGGAATTGTAGCTGTGTAAATGGAATGACACAATGCTGGCATTCAGTGGAATCCATTTTATCTTGTTCAGAGCAATCAAAGAGGTAAACAGAAAAAAATGAATCCAAGAGTCTGCAAACACAGAATTAGAGGACAAGACAGCCGGATCTCAGCTGCAGGCCTGAAGGAAGGCAGGCTGCCAGGGAGCGAGGCAATGAGTGCAGCGGATAAAACGCTCAGCTCCGACTGGTTTTATCCATGCCCTCTTAGGTTTGGGAGCCATAAGCCAGGAAGCTGGGTAAATGCATTTCCAAAAAGAAGATGCTACACCCACTAAACATATTTTCATTGGACAACTAACTTCTGCATGGATGTAGAGCTAATGACTGAAGACGCCATTTTACTTGGGATTTTAGACCCAAAAGGCAAGCATGAAGCTCTTTACAACTTGAACTAATAGCGTAGGCCTAGCAAAAGTGAAAGGAATTAAGTTTCAACAGCCTCCTAGACTCATTTATTTATAGGAAGAAGAAAACTGAATTCAAAATATGCCCACCCACAGCATGCACTGATTTCTTCTTGGTCCCCATTTCTCTAGAATAGAAACAGGGGTTCAAGTCATGGGTTTTTTTGCCATAGTTCTAAAGGCCTGAGGCTTTCTTACCCAGGCATGGTGGTACATGCCTGTAATGATACTACTTGGGAGGCTGAAGCAGAAGGATTCCGAGTTTGAGGCCAGCCTGGGCTGCATAGCAAGTTCAGGCCAGTGTGGTCTGCATACTGAAACTATTTAAACAGAAAAAAACAAAAAATATGAAAACTAAAAAGACCTGAGTATTTTTGATACCAAAACACTAATGTAAATAAGTTAAAAATATTAAATGTCTCTATGTCTACACCTAAACATTCAAATGTATCAAAAGCCCTTATTTCTTGAAACTTCAAAAGAAGAATCTACCTTTCTCCATGCTAAGCTAGTCCAGGAATCCATAGACTTCATCCAATTAAAGAAATAGTTTCTTCTATGTCTAAGCTAGGCTGGGATTTAGCTCAATTGGTAGAGCGCCGCTCTGCAGTCTCTGAGGTCCTGGGTTCAATTCCCAGCACCGCAAAAATGGAAGAAGGATGTGGTAACCCACTCCCAAGGCAATCCCAAAACAATCAGCCATTGAAAACTCTATGAGGGTCACTATGAGTCAGACATGACTTGACAGCACCTAACAACAACAACCTGTCTAAGCTAAGTCAGACCTACTCCTTTTATTTATTTATTTTTTCTGGCACTACTAAGAGTTGAACCCAGGGCCTTGTACATAGACTTTGCAAGTGCTTTACCACTGGTATGCACCCCCAGCCCACTTTTTAAATTATTTATTATGAGTCAGGATCTCACTAAGTTACACAGGCTGCCTCTAGTCTCAACCTTGCAATCCTCCTGCCTCTGCCTCCTGAGTTGTTGAGATTATAGGTGTGTGCCACAGCACAAGGCTGTATATGTTGCATTTTAATTTGATAAATAAGTTGAATTCCCATTGTGTGTCAGCCACTAGTCTAGTTGCTCCATGGAATACAAAACTTAGCAAGGCATGGCCCTCAGCTCCAAGGATCTCATCACAGAGAGAATGCGGAAGTAATGGTAGCTGGCACTGACCGGGCGCCTAAGTGAGCTGGGCTCCCATACTCACAGAATCCTGCTGTGCCTGTGCCATCACCCCAAAATTAAAGATGAGGTCACGGAGGAACACAGAGGTTAGATGGCTCTTGCAAGATCCTACAGTTCATGGGACAGCATTTTAAGTCCAAATCTTTCAACCAGGTCACACCTTAGACAACAGCCTCCGCCATTTTCCTTGGCACTGAGTTATTTCTCTACTTCATCCTTGAAGTTGAAAGTCCTAGGTCCCTTACCATTCCTACCTAATTTTCAGTATGTCTGCAGCTTCCTTTCCTTCTCTTTACCCATTATTAAGTGCCTGTGGGACTGAGTAGTAATGGGGAGAAGTACCGGATGCCTGAAAGCTCTCCACCATTCCTTCTCCCATCCCACCCTTTACAGCAAGAGAAAGAAAAGCTTCCCGAGCCAAGTCAAATGCAAGCCCCCAGCCCAGGACAGGCTACCACGCACTCTGCAGCTGAAGGGCTCTGCAAAGCATCCAGAAGAAGGGAAGGGACTGGGACGTCAGGAACTGAGATCGTGAAGACACTGCATTTATTAATGGAAAACACAACATTTTATTCAGAGAATTGCTGCCGATGCTATTGACATTTTCAGATGCAGCCTTAGGCACCGACAATGACAAATGGTCTATATGGTCAGTTCAGGCTACAGAGTCAACAGGAAAGCACTGAACCTTAGTCAAAGCTTTGACTTAACTGAAGCACTTTCATGTTTTTACCAGGCATCGTCTGGCTTCTACCACAGCACGAATCACCCTCTGGCTCTGCCTAAAATTTTGTCTTCCCCTCAACATGTAGGTCAAAACCTTTGATATAAATTAGGCTTGGCATTCTGGAGAGAGCATATTCCTGAGCACTATCCTTCATTTCTTAGTTATGTGTGAAGAAGGGGGAAGACAGGAGTGGTAAGGAGGTGTACTATGACATCTATAGATATAACACATTTCTTTCACTGATCTAAACTAAAAATTACTTTAAGGGAATTTCCAAAGTATATCAAAGATTATTAGCGAAGATTGAATTTGAAAATATTTCAGTATTTTCCTTAGCACTTAACCCTATGTCTGGCACTCAATAATTTTCTATGGGAAGATGAATGGTCCCAACTATTAATCTTTCTTGCTCTACTGAAGGACATTTTATTTTATTTTACATTTTTGACTTATTTGTATTAAGATAACATAAATTCAGATAATTTATGAGGCTGTATATTCATGATGAATTTAAAATAATAGCAATCCCACAATGTTTTTTGAGCCTAAGAAATATTATATTGTATTCAAATAATGTCTGCAGCCATAGCACCCTGGCATCCGATCCTGCCTGACCTCAAAAACTAAGCAGGCTCAGGCTGGTTAGTCCTTGGATGAGAGGCCAGCCTGGAATACCAGGTGCTGCAGGATAGGGAGAAGGACCTGGCAGCCCACTCCTGAAACAATCTGCCATTGAAAACCCTATGAATAGCAGAGAAGCACATACAATAGTGCCAGGCATGGCACAGTGTTGAGGAGTACAAGTCAGACCAACTCCATGGCACCTAACAAGAACAACAACAACAAATTCAAATCATACTAGTTTTGAGGACATTTTATCATACTGCAATGTTCTGGAAACCATCAACCAACCATGGCCACTCTCACTCAGCCAAAAGGACAAGTACCTGAAATCCTGTTCCAAGTATACAGCTTTCCTGAAGCTTCCAAAAAAAAAAAAAAATTATCACAAACTGGGTGACTTAAAACAACAGAAACAGTGGGGCATGGTGTCTCATACCTGTAATCCCAGAAATCTGAGAGGCAGAGGCAGGAAGATTGGGAGTTGGAGGCCAGAGGCAACCTGCGTACTTTGGTGAGACCCTGACTAGGGGTACAGTGCAGTGGTAGAACTCTTACAAAGTGTGTGTAAGACCCTGGGTTCAACCCAAAAACAAACAAATGAGTAAACAAAAAGCCCCAGAAACTTATCCTCTCACAGTTCTGGAGTCTCAACAACAAAAATCCAGGAATTGGCGGGCCCTGCTGCCTCTGCGGACACTGAGGGCCCACCTGTCCCATATCACCTGTAAAGACCCTACGTGCAGTAAGGTCACATTCACAGGTGTTCAGTGGGGAGGATATTTTGGAGGACACCGTTTAACCTGACTGAGAACAAGGCACCTCCAGAGGAGGCCCCAAGGTCAGAATGATACCAAAGACCCAGTGGCCGGACATTTGAACCAAACTGGCCCCAGAGGTCAGAATGTCTCTGACACAAAGAGCCAAATGCCAACCATCCAAAAGCATGCACCTTCCCCCTTTTTTCAAAAAGCTTCACCAGCCTGTGCTTCCCACTGAGGCCCTGCCAGCCCTACAAAGCCCCTCGCCTCGCTCAGCGTGGCCCAGCAGCCCTGAGGCGCCATACTACCTAAGTGGTTTCTCCCTCTGGCTGCTTCCAATAAACTTGCTCCCCGCTGGCCAGAGCATTCCTTAGCATCTGTGTGGCCCCTGAGCAGGGTTCTCTCTCTCATTCCGGAAGACACCATTTAACCCACTTCACTAGGGAAAGAAGAGGTTAGTGTTGTCATTGATCACTGAACGGGGGGGATACGTTCTAAGAGATGCATCACTCGGCAGCTTCATTGCTGTGCAAAGCTCTCAGAGTGCACAGAAACCAGCTTAGCCAGTAGATCCTCCCCTGCATGTGCCATCCTACATTGACTGAAACATCGTCAGTGTCACTCAGCGGAGGACACAGCCACAAGTCCTGCCTCTTCTGCTATGGTATTGGAATAATTTACACCCTCACCAGAGAAACCTACCAAACAACGCACATGTGAGGAAAGAGCAGAACAAGGGTAGGACACGTTCTTCAAACAGCAAAATGGCAAGTTTTCATCCCAAGATGTGCAAGGTGGGCGTATGTGTACAAATGTATGCACACACACACGTACATATATACTTGAATATGTATCAAATTAGGATGAGTTGCTTATCTGCAATAGACTTGTTAAATATTCTGCAAATTCTTGTACTATTTCAATAATTCAATCATAGCTGAATGCTTCACTTATACTAAATTATAATCCACGAAGAAGAGGGAGACCCATATCATTTTGAGTTACTAATTTTCTTAACCTAACAACAACGTTCTTAAAGCAAAATCAAAAATGAACACTGCTTCCACAATCAAAGATCTTTTTTTTTTTTTCTTTTTTCGCGGTACTGGAAGTTGAACCCACAGCCTTTCTCTTGCCTATTTTGCAAGTGCTGGACCATTGAACCGCACCCCTAGCCCATTATTTTAGTTTTTGACACAGGGTCTCGCTAAATTACACAGACTACCTCTGGTCTCCAACTTGAGATCCACCTGCCTCCGCCTCCTGAGTCATTGTGATTATAGATAGGCATGTACCAACACGCCCAGCTTACAATCAAAGATCTTTTAATCTACAATCAATCAAGAGTGTAGTAAGCCATTGGAAACACCCATCACTGTGTTGGTAGAAAGGTGCCTGATAAGATATGGAAGAGTGGTAAATCGACTCTATAGTAGAAAGTTCTGCAGATTATATGGTACTTTTT